>OX439012.1:24640165-24717665 GCA_949316495.1 Amphiduros pacificus
GCTACATATTTCTGATTATCTGCATGCTGTGAGGGCTATGATATCTATTTCAGATTATCTGCACGCTGTGAGGGCTATGATACATATTTCTGATTATCTGCACGCTGTGAGGGCTATGATATCTATTTCAGATTATCTGCATGCTGTGAGGGCTATGCTACATATTTCTGATTATCTGCATGCTGTGAGGGCTATGCTACATATTTCTGATTATCTGCACGCTATGAGGGCTATGATATCTATTTCAGATTATCTGCATGCTGTGAGGGCTATGCTACATATTTCTGATTATCTGCATGCTGTGAGGGCTATGCTACATATTTCTGATTATCTGCATGCTGTGAGGGCTATGGTATATATTTCAGATTATCTGCACGCTGTGAGGGCTATGATACATATTTCTGATTATCTGCACGCTGTGAGGGCTATGATATCTTTTTCAGATTATCTGCATGCTGTGAGGGCTATGATACATATTTCAGATTATCTGCATGCTGTGAGGGCTATGCTACATATTTCTGATTATCTGCATGCTGTGAGGGCTATGATACATATTTCAGATTATCTGCATGCTGTGAGGGCTATGGTATATATTTCAGATTATCTGCATGCTGTGAGGGCTATGGTATATATTTCTGATTATCTGCATGCTGTGAGGGCTAAAATACATATTTCAGATTATCTGCATGCTGTGAGGGCTATGATATCTATTTCAGATTATCTGCATGCTGTGAGGGCTATGATACATATTTCAGATTATCTGCATGCTGTGAGGGCTATGCTACATATTTCTGATTATCTGCATGCTGTGAGGGCTATGATACATATTTCAGATTATCTGCATGCTGTGAGGGCTATGGTATATATTTCAGATTATCTGCATGCTGTGAGGGCTATGGTATATATTTCAGATTATCTGCACGCTGTGAGGGCTATGATACATATTTCAGATTATCTGCATGCTGTGAGGGCTATGCTACATATTTCTGATTATCTGCATGCTGTGAGGGCTATGATACATATTTCAGATTATCTGCATGCTGTGAGGGCTATGATACATATTTCTGATTATCTGCATGCTGTGAGGGCTAAAATACATATTTCAGATTATCTGCATGCTGTGAGGGCTATGCTACATATTTCTGATTATCTGCATGCTATGAGGGCTATGATACATATTTCAGATTATCTGCATGCTGTGAGGGCTATGATATCTATTTCAGATTATCTGCATGCTGTGAGGGCTATGCTACACATTTCTGATTATCTGCATGCTGTGAGGGCTATGATATCTATTTCAGATTATCTGCACGCTGTGAGGGCTATGATACATATTTCTGATTATCTGCACGCTGTGAGGGCTATGATATCTATTTCAGATTATCTGCATGCTGTGAGGGCTATGATACATATTTCAGATTATCTGCATGCTGTGAGGGCTATGATATCTATTTCAGATTATCTGCATGCTGTGAGGGCTATGCTACATATTTCTGATTATCTGCATGCTGTGAGGGCTATGATATCTATTTCAGATTATCTGCATGCTGTGAGGGCTATGATACATATTTCTGATTATCTGCACGCTGTGAGGGCTATGATATCTATTTCAGATTATCTGCATGCTGTGAGGGCTATGCTACATATTTCTGATTATCTGCATGCTGTGAGGGCTATGCTACATATTTCTGATTATCTGCACGCTGTGAGGGCTATGATATCTATTTCAGATTATCTGCATGCTGTGAGGGCTATGCTACATATTTCTGATTATCTGCATGCTGTGAGGGCTATGCTACATATTTCTGATTATCTGCATGCTGTGAGGGCTATGGTATATATTTCAGATTATCTGCACGCTGTGAGGGCTATGATACATATTTCTGATTATCTGCACGCTGTGAGGGCTATGATATCTATTTCAGATTATCTGCATGCTGTGAGGGCTATGCTACATATTTCTGATTATCTGCATGCTGTGAGGGCTATGCTACATATTTCTGATTATCTGCATGCTGTGAGGGCTATGCTACATATTTCTGATTATCTGCATGCTGTGAGGGCTATGATATCTATTTCAGATTATCTGCACGCTGTGAGGGCTATGATATCTATTTCAGATTATCTGCACGCTGTGAGGGCTATGATACATATTTCTGATTATCTGCACGCTGTGAGGGCTATGATATCTATTTCAGATTATCTGCATGCTGTGAGGGCTATGATACATATTTCAGATTATCTGCATGCTGTGAGGGCTATGCTACATATTTCTGATTATCTGCATGCTGTGAGGGCTATGCTACATATTTCAGATTATCTGCATGCTGTGAGGGCTATGCTACATATTTCTGATTATCTGCACGCTGTGAGGGCTATGCTACATATTTCTGATTATCTTCATGCTGTGAGGGCTATGATATATATTTCAGATTATCTGCATGCTGTGAAGGCTATGATATCTATTTCAGATTATCTGCATGCTGTGAGGGCTATGATGATGATAGGGATGCTGGTACTGGTTCTGTCTACCACAGGCAGTCTGGTGGTACTCTGCAGGCCCAACAATAAGTCCAAGGCCTCTACCATGCTAGTGGTATCAGCCACTGCTATCCTCGGCTGTAAGTCCACTTATTTATGCTAAATGATAGACAAATTAGGGAAAATCTGTGATTTTAATTTAATTTTTTATTTATTGTACAAAACATATGTGATTGAAGAGTTTATCTTTTTTTACAAACTGAGGAAAATATCATTAAAATATGTGATTGAAGTATTATTCTTTAACCTGAAGCAAACATATAAAATCAAGAAATTTCATCATTAAAGTGTGAAGACACTTTTATATGGCTTCAAGGAGTGCCTAGTTTCTATGGTCAATATATATAACAATGAGGGACTGCAGGGATTTCTCACTTGTTACAAAATGCACTCGGGAATAAACTTTCTTCAACGTTTTAATCTCCCACGCTGGTTATATTCCAAACACTTACTCTCACAGTTTGGTGTTTTCTCTAAGTTACGCGTCATGGTAAAACATGTAAAACGCCCGATTTCCACACAAAACAGAATACTGTGAGAATGCAAAATTAAAAACATGAGTTATCTGTAGTTATCTATATGTCAGTTTTGTGACCTATCATGAATCATGATGAAATACCTATGATAGATCTTTCATTCTATTGTTTGTTATTACTTATATTCATTAGGTTTATCATTCCTGAGGCAATCAAACACATACTATCAGAGGATAAAGCCTCAATATTGTAAAACATTGATATTGTACTTCGATTGATAAGGGGCGATCCATTTGATTTTTGTGGGGTGGGGTGGGACAGCAGTACTGGATGAATAATTTTTTTTTCTTTGGTAGGGTGGATGAATAATTTTTTTTTCTGGTGTGGGGTGGGTGAATAATTTTTTTTTCTGGTGTGGGGTGGGTGAATAAATTTTTTTTCTTGTTGCTTCCCCAGACTCTGATCCTTCATTTCAAGCAATCCATATAGAAGATAGAAAAACTGGAAGGAGGTGGATGAATAAAAATTTTTTCTTTGGTAGGGTGGATGAATAATTTTTTTTTCTTTGGTAGGGTGAATGAATAAATTTTTTTTCTGGGATGGGGTGGGTGAATAATTTTTTTTCTCCAAAATCTCCCACCCCACCCCACAAAAATCAAATGGATCGCCCCTAACTATCGACAAGCCTGAGATATGTTATCATAGCTATGTATATTATGAGATGAAAGTACATAACTATGATATGATAATATATTTATGTATAAATAGACCAGCATAGTGAGTCATATGTGCTGGGTCTTTATCAATTTGAGCGAAATGGTACCAGTCATTGACCTCAATTTGTACAAATCGCAAACATAGGATTTTCTCTCCAATATAAACATTGATGAAAAATCACAGTATGAAGTGTTCTTGCAAGTGACCTTTTCGCCTTTCATAAGTTTGAATATGATGTGTGGTCCGTCCGTCTGACACTCCTTTTCAGATTTTGATTACACTGTAAATACGTGTTTCTGTCAATTTGCAGCAATATTTGTGGCAGTGCAGTTGCCAACACCTACTGCAATTAATTTAATTAAACACCAGGATATCCTGTAAACTTTGAAGTATCGAAATATTATTAAATTGTGCAATACAAATATGAGTTTTATGATAGCATTATTATTTAGGAACAGTAGAAATTGTTGACAAATACAGGAGAAATGGTTGATAGTCTCCTGTTACTTCTAACAGTGTACATTACATGAGTAAACTGAACTATATATTTACAAATGGTTTTTGCAAATAAACGTCAATGATACAAATGATATATTCACGTTTGTTTATCCCAACATACTGTATTAGTGAGTTTATTCAAGATGCAATATCACATTTAAGCTTAAACCAAATGAATGTGTTTATTCAAGATGTAATAACACATGTAAGCTTAAACCAAATGAATGTGTTTATTCAAGATGTAATAATACATTTAAGCTTAAACCAAATGAATGTGTTTATTCAAGATGTAATAATACATTTAAGCTTAAACCAAATGAATGTGTTTATTCAAGATGTAATAATACATTTAAGCTTAAACCAAATGAATGTGTTTATTCAAGATGCAATAACACATTTAAGCTTAAACCAAATGAATGTGTTTATTCAAGATGCAATAACACATGTAAGCTTAAACCAAATGAATGTGTTTATTCAAGATGTAATAACACATTTAAGCTTAAACCAAATGAATGTGTTTATTCAAGATGCAATAACACATGTAAGCTTAAACCAAATGAATGTGTTTATTCAAGATGTAATAACACATTTAAGCTTAAACCAAATGAATGTGTTTATTCAAGATGTAATAATACATTTAAGCTTAAACCAAATGAATGTGTTTATTCAAGATGTAATAATACATTTAAGCTTAAACCAAATGAATGTGAAGGTCACGGTAACAAACGTTATGTTATCTATGAGGATGGGTATATATGATGCAGTTAAACAAACAGTTTTGTTCCATATCATCTGCTGTAGAAGGTTATCACTAAGGAGTGTCAGGAAAGCTTTTTTTCTTCGATTGTTACATCTTCAAGAATTTTAACCTGATTGAATAAAACACAAAACAGCTCCTTATTGAAGTTCATTTTCCAGTGGATATATATCTGATAGCTTAAAGAGAATGCCACTTTTAATGTGATTTGAAGCCTTAGTTTGCAAATCAAGTATTCTATCATTATTTAAAACATAATCAGTATCTTTAACAGAAAATATCAATCTCAGATATAATGTAGCTTCTTTTTGCAGGTATTGCTATTGTAATAGCGATGTCTATATATGCGGAAGAGAAGACAATTGATCTATATGTGAGATATGACTTAGAGCCAGAATATTTTGACTTCTCCTTCTGGCTGTCCGGGGCATCAGCTGCCCTAGCGTTCATCAGCAGCATCATGGGAGCATTATACAAGTAAGATCAACAAAGGGATTTAAAGCATATTATCTTCTACCAAAGAAAGAAATAATAATTAAAAAATATGTACCCATAAACCGATTTTCAGAGAAGAAAAAAGCTGAGTTGAATCATTTGAGCATTCTTATTTTGGGATGATTAGATCTCGTTTTTGCAGATACAATATGCCACCGGATATCACAACTAATGAGATGATGTTGGCAACAGCGCATGCGCGACAACAACAAGGTTTGCCCGTTGTCATAACGACCACCACGTCGTATCCTTCACAAGGTCAGGTGGTCCAGATACAGAGTCAAGGATACGTTAACGCTGGTTTCCAGGACCAAAATGGACATATCCCAAAAACTGACCCAGTGTATGCACACAGCAGAGCGGCAGACTATCTGGAGAGTGAATCACAATATTAATAGATTCAGGAACATGTATCTGATGGTTTCAGCTTTACACATGATTGATACGGTCCATGACAGCAACATGCACATTGTTAATGCACTATGAGTTTTCCAATGGGTGCAGAATTGGAATATAGATATATGTAAATATTTTCAAATCAGAGAAATTGGATTTTTTTTTTTTTTTTGAAAATATAATTTATGTGAACTATTGAACAAATCACTGGGAAGATTTATCTGGCATTGTTGACCTATCTTTCATCTTTAAAAAAACAAAACAATTTTATGATAGAGAGATTCAAGGAGATAAAATAAGCGAACATATTGATGTATAAGATAGACATGTTTATTATATCACTTAGGATTATATCACTGAGGAAAAATACTACCAAAGTGTCCAAACCGAATAATTGTATACATGTTGTTCCTACCAAACAGGCATTTATTATCACCTGAATCTTAGAGCATCTTAAACATGATACACCTGGGGATCTTAGAGTTGAAAAAATAGATTAAGTTTTGTTGAAAAAATAGATTAAGAGAAGATTGCAATGCAAACAATGTTAGACAATGAGCTTATGTGTAATTGTTTTTTCAGACATCCCCATCTAGCTTTTTAGATTACATTGATAATATATAATAATATATAACAATAGGTTATTTGATTTGAACTATTTGATCAACATGTACATTTTTTTACATATGATTTTAGTGTATTAATTTCAAATGTGTACAAAATGGCTTGGATTTGTCTGCCGCTAGATGGAGTTGACTGGTTTACCAGCTTGTTTTAAATTCTGTCTGCTCGAGATTTAAGATATATAATGCACAAGATGGCACTGTGGTCATGCACAATGCATCCTGGGACTGCAGACATGGCCACTTCCAGCAAGGACAGCTTCATTGACCATACAACATGATTTTCATCTGGGAGATAGCAGAATGTAGCTCATATACTGCACAATCGACAAAATTACACGTCTATTCTTGGATGGCAGTAGCCCAACATGGCCAACAGACTTTTCGAGCTGACGTGCTGGCGTCAGTGAGGTCATACAAACTTTCAATCATTTTCCTGATAAATGCATATTTATATACATATTCTGTGCTTCAAAGTTCAACCATAAATATTCTCAAGCTTTCCTACAATGTTACTTCCATGTGTGTTTCACTTGCAACTTCAAACTTATTTATGCACACAAGATAAAACATTATATTCCAATATTATTGACTTGAGCTCCTTTGTAGAAATCAACAACATTCTCCATTTTGAATTTGACTTGAGAACACCTTGTGGAAAATTTATGAACCATTTTATGACATGATCATTTAAAAGTTTTATGTGATAGGCAACCAGTCAACCTGTAATGGCTGACATCTTGTCAGCTGGGTTGCTAGAATTTATACAAAACGAAGTGTTTTAATAATTATTCTGAGGTAACAAGTATTGCCAGTGATGCACAATTAGTTTTTGCTCACTTGTAAGCAAAGAAAGTGCACATTACATCAATGTGAACAATGCTAGTGGATGAATAAGTTGAGTTTATCAATGGGTGTATTAAAACTTTCTGAGACTAGAATGTCATTCTGTCATTCAGTCTCCTAAGGCTAGGATGGCAGATGTTACATAGGTAACATGGCTAAAAGAACAGCGACACAATGGCGGTTGCAATTGTGGTTGTTGACAAAAATATACATTACAAGAAGTTATAGTCTTTCAGGGGACCATTTACAGTGGGTAATGAGACACACAAACATATTGCCTGATTATATTAATGGCATCTATCTCAGATTAGTTGTGTAAGAAGAAACTGGCCAATGTTTCACATCTGACAACACTCCATTACGTTTCTGCACCGACTGTACATAATCGGCTGGCTCCAAGTCATCATATCTACAATTAGCACTGATCAGAAAGCCAACTAATTCCTTGTTTTTATTACAAGCATGCAATCCGTTTGTCGAAATTCTCAGTTGTGGAGCCCTCTTACTTGGTGCACAAAAAAGCATGTCGACAAATAAACAAGAAAAACCCCTGATTTTTTTCACACCAGGTGGCACCATGACCCACTCGGCCAGGCAGAATTGGAAACGTTCACATCCCCAGAGGGCACTGCGGATTGAATAGCTGAGAATACAAGACACAAGGATAACCACAAAGTATTCCCTTCGCAATATACCCTCTTGGAATGTGGCAAATTAGAATCAAGGATATTACTTTCTCAATAGTCATTGAATCCCATATAAACAAGGATATAATCGGTGGGATAGATGCCTGTCACTGGGACACAATGCCCGTTTTCTTTGAATGTCTAAAGTGGAAGGAAATCACTGAGGTGCCATACCCTATAACCTGCTCTGCTATGTGGTAAATATTTATGGGGGTACTATGAATTCATTATATTCATTATATTCAGTTATTCATTAATTTCATGTATTTAATATCCAATTTTTTAATAAAATCATAATATATCTTTATAAGCATGTTAGATAAAACAATTAGGTAAAATTCAATAAAAATGCCATGAGTATAAATAAGTATAACAATCCCACAATAATATCTCATAGTGTCATTGCACAGAGTTGATAATATTTGTGAAGGGTCTTCTTCCTTTATTTTCCCAAGTTTCTATCGTATTTGGAATGGAACAGACTTCTCAATCTTCCTAATTTCAATATAGTTCAATATATAGAGAAAAGAAAATATTCATAATTTCAATATAATATGTTCGATGCATGTGTATAAGTCTAGAATATTGTACAATAAGCATACTGACTAATAGTGGTCCTTTGGGGCTGGGTACCCAAGAGTTAACCATACAAAATATGTAATTCCAAACAGTGTAATAGTTGTCCCTCTCCCATCTCACCCATCTCCATTGCAGAAAAAAATTTCTCTGATTGCCTGTCTGAATCTTTTGCCACTAACACAGTAAAGTATGAAATTTATGGAATGATTAGTATAAAGACAAATATAAGCCAATGTATGAACAAAGTATTTCCCAGCAACAGAGATGTGAGAGATACGGGCTGGGATGTAGTTAAAAGCCATTGGGGTGGTGAGAATCATGAACATAAAGCTCACAGTTAGTAGCATTCTGGTCACTCCACTAACATTACTGGAGCTTTGGGACACCTGACTTCTAGTTTTGGCTGATGCAAGAAGGCCCACAATAATAATTATGTTAAATGACATCATACAAAAGAAAGGGATGCCAGTATACATGGCAAAATCAACAAAAGGCCAAATATTTCCAGCATAACTCTTTAATGACCTTGATCCTATAGAACCTATTTTGCAAATCTTTTGAATATAATTTCCTTCATTGTCATAGACAAATATCAATTGAATTGAAAGTATAGAAGGTATATACAAAATTACAGTAAGACATAAAATTAGGATTAAACCTGTAAGCATTCTTTTTTGAGTGCACAGTAATTTGACTCTGTGTGGAATAGTAACCCCAATGACTCGCTCAAGGCCAATAAGAACCAGAACCCAAGAGGCCATTGGCTTGGAGATGAAATACCAAAAGCTGAATATTTTACACGATACATTATTGATAGTAAATGTATGGATTCCAAAATCATAATAAAGTACAGCTGCCCAGGCATGCGAAGAAAGCAGAGATAGGTCAAGAATGGCCAGAATTCTGAAAAGTAATGATGTAAGAGAACCTCTCATGGTCTTGGAGGAGAATACAATAAATGTGAGGATGTTAGACACTGTTCCAAAGGGAAGTAGTACTGGTGGCAGATATCTCCACATCCAGGATGATATCTTGTAGTATATATGGGTTTGACCATCCTCCCCTTGAGTAACAGATAGGTAACTTTGCTGTGTAGAATACATGTTGGTTCTATTGTTTTATCTGCAATAAAAAAAAATCCATAAAAATATACAGCTCACTTGTTACATGTTGGATCTTAAATTATATAATCTAAATGCTCAGGTACTTATGCTACTGCCCTAAATATCTGTCCACAATCCATGCCATTCAGTGCTGTGTTATATACTGTTCATGAGGCATTTCATCCATAATTGGGTCTTTGCTCTCTTCTGACTATCAGACAGTAGTACCATTATATTACTCAATAGACATTTCCATATTCATCGATATTAGTTCATTATTGTCCAGATTATATCTCATATGCACTTACCTCTATGCCATCTGTTTCAGAAGAGTTTCCATAAACTACAGGAGTGATGACTAAGAGGTAGATTGCCAAAACCCTCATGACCAGTTATAATTCAACCGACCACTATACCTTTCTATATATACATATATTGATGTAGACTTCACATATATTTGAATGAATTTAAATGCTTCATTTGAGACTAATGTTAATGAGTAAACATGTATTCCTTTAAAAAGGAAGTGGGCGTGACGTTAGAAAGAAGTGCCATCTGTTTGGCAATTTAAATATAAAAACAAACTGAATATTACAATTAAGCACAATCATGATCAGACATTGTTTCCTATCTTAAATACTACGTTGACCATAGATTTGTCCAAAAGCATTTTCTAGGAAAAATATATTTACCTACATATTTCATTGTTTGACATTTCATACATATTTAAATCTTTTTTGTAAGTGTATTATTCATCAAGATTTAAATATGAAATTTTTAAAACTATAATAATAATAATAATAATAATAATAATAATAATAATAATAATAATAATAATAATAATAATAATAATAATAATAATAATAATAATAATAATAATAATAATAATAATAATAATAATAATAATAATAATAATAATAATAATAATAATAATAATAATAATAATAATAATAATAATAATAATAATAATAATAATAATAATAATAACAACAATAATAATAATAATAATGATAATGATAATGATAATGATAATGATAACGATAAAGATAACGATAACGATAACGATAACGATAACGATAACAGTAACAGTAACAGTAACAATAACAATAACAATAACAATAACAATAACAATAACAATAACAATAATAATAATAATAATAATAATAATAATAATAATAATAATAATAATAATAATAAAAGCTTATATAGCGCATAATACCAGGCTAGGCCTGTTCATAGCAGCGTCTTGTTATGTCATTTGCAATTAAAGCAGTCACTTGTTGGGCCAAAATGGAGCAATATATCTTTAACAGCATGAATTACTATCTTCCTTGTGTTATCATGATTTCAGACATATTAAGATACTTGTTGTACATGTAAATGTATTATTCGTCAAGATATTAATGTGAAATCTTAAAAACTATTATCAATGTCTTGTGTTTATGTTTGCAATTACTGTAGTCATTCTTAGACCAAAAGCTAAGTAAATTGTACAAAGTACATAACTGTCTTCCTCTTGTTCTTATATTAGGTACACATTAATCACCGTAAGAACCTTACCAATATGAAAAACGTCTTATTTATGTGAAAGGTATCTTATTCATGTGAAAGATACAAAGAAGGGAAGATATGACTCAAAGGCTACCTAAATGTAAAATCCCCCCTTTTAAGGTGGAGGTGTGGAAACAATGACAGAATGCCCTTTGAACACAGATTTCGCCTTACATCACAAGGATATTGAGGGGCAATACACAGATGATATCTTCATATTGGGGTTTTATTTGGGCGATGTTTCGTCAGAACACTTTATTTTCAGAGCCAAAACGTAGTAAAATCTATGTTTTGTTCATATGGGGGCTCTTCTTTTCACCTCCCTCTGAAGTGAAGAAAATATTATCAGACTGGTACCCCATCTTTTTCTTAATTTCAAATGATAGGGGACCAGATGATGGATAATGACAGCTTTCGGACCCCTTGCCTAATCGGCATCAATAGTCATCAGCTGGATGTCAGGGCAGTAAAAGTCATTATTCAGTGGATATTTCCATGATGGCCCGAGGACTGTCAATAGTTGAATAGTATGATTTGATCTTCTCACTGGTAAATCACACAAATAGTCAACATCTTTATCACTTTATCAAGTTATTTTATAAAGGGATATTCAGTAATTTCACACAGCAGTCTAAGTCAAATTTATAAACTAAACTTTTCCAAAAATATGTATGTCTAAGATTATATCAATAGTAATGCAAATAGATTAAAAGAAACAGATATCTATAACTCATCTCTCATTTAAATCTAACCATTTTCTAGTTGATTCTCTGTGGGTAGGTATATAAGGTTAGTATGTAGCTGTTTATAGTGAATATGAGGTGTGTCATATAATGTCCATACACATTTTATATATTTAACTCGAACTCAACTCATAAAACAGAGAATTGTAATGAGCCAAAGAAAATCAGTTACTGGAGTGGTGCACATTTTTCTGGAGAAGTCATATGGAAAGTAGTCCGGTAGGATGTTAGTTTCATAGGGAGTTAATGTGTTGATATGTACTCAATGAGTTCACTCATAACAGAAACCAAGATGGCCGAATGTTGGTTGGGAAAGTGCTAGATTTCTCTTAAGGGGAGTACACGTCATGATTGTAAAAATGTGCATGCTTCAAAAGTGTAGCAGTATTGACTGACAGCATCCAGCCAGGACAGCTCTGACTTTGACGAAATTGACCTTTATTGATCTACCTTTTCATCATAAAGGTATATTTTATCGCACATGTAAAGATTATAATGGAAAAAATATGGATCGCAGATGGAGTGACATCTACCTTTCTGATCATAAAAATATATCTATGCACTGAAAGATTGTCATGGAATAAACGAACCGCAGATGAAATGACGTGATTTGAATAGCCTACCTAATCGCCTTGACAACACACGTTTTGTCTCATTTGAAAGACAAAGAAGATAAAAAAGACTTTGAAACATCTTGAATTCCATAAATTTTTGCAATGCATTATTGCCAATAAATGCTTTTGATCTAATAAAGCACTATGTTTGTGACTGGCGGAGAGGAAATATTGCTATAATATGTTTCCTTGCAATCATTTTAGAAATCCCAACACCCATATTAATGTCAAAGACCGGGGCAATGCCTCAATGAATGCATGAAGCACGAATCTTGAAAACAATTATGCTATATAAGATGTCTGTCAGTGGATACTGAAGGTCATGTTATCATTGAGTTTAGCTTTTGATTTCCATATTTTAATGATACCAAAGGTCATTTTAACATTTAGACTATTTTTCTTTTATTTTCATATCTTACCTAATGTGGCATTTTGATGGTGTAAAAACTGGTGCACCAATGAAAAGAGAAATGGGGAGAAGTATCACTTTTTAAAATCTGAAATATGACATATAAAACACTTTGACGTTTTATCAATTTTCATCAATTTGCTTGTATCTTATATACCTTTTACTTTGTTATGGTCCCAAACTCTTGTTTAAAGTTGGAATGACAAATACCTCAAAGATATTGCTTCAAATTAAGTTACTATTCTCTTCTTTTCATACTAACCAGTGTATTCATTTCACTGGTGAAAGAATGTCCAGATTAAATATACTCTGCATGGCGAGGTGGAGTCATAAATTCTGGACCTGCTTTGGAAAGCAGATTAAATAACAGCATACCTGAAATGGAACACACTTCGTGATATACATTAGGTTGGCAAATGACTTGAAAGGAAATCAATAATTAATGAAATAAACACGAAAATGACAAGTGACATTCGAATCCCCAGTTTCCTTGGTAATTTATAATAATAATAATAATAATAACATTTGTATAGCGCTGATTTCCAGTAAAACTGTTCAAAGCGCTTCTGCCAGAACATGTGTTCTGAACAGGTGGGTTTTCAGCTTGCTCTTGAAAAGGTCAGCTGAGGTGCAGACCCTGAGGTCAGTAGGGAGGTCATTCCATACCTTAGGACCAATCGCAGAAAAGGCCCTATCACCAAGCGTCTTAAGACGCGTCTTTGGGACAGTAAGGTAAGTTCCATCATTTGATCGCAGGCATCTATCGCCCGTTTTAACATGTATGAGATCCCTCAAGTAAGCTGGCGCCTTACCATTTAATGCCTTGATGTTGTGACACGCAAGATGTAGATATGATGGGAGCGCAGACGACATTTAACTGCCAATTTTTCTGCCTTGCACATTCCATTCAAGTCACTGATTCAGGTCACTGATTCAAGCGATATGCCCATCAACATAAAACACTGCTGTTGACCTTTGCCCCCAGTTTTTGACAAATTTGAATAATGATAAAGGGAATGTATCATTCGCCCCTTCCACCCGTCTTAAATCTGTCATGGATTGAAATACCGTCCATTACAGTACTTCTCTCTCATATTAGTCCCTGCTGTCATTGGGGACAAAATGTGTCAGGACTGGACACAAGTCATGACTATTCATAAAATTCGGACAGTGGAGTGATTTGTGAAAAAAAAGATAAATATTCACACAGATTCTGTTTTGTATTGGTAGTGAAACTGATTGGTCAGTGTCTTGATCAAACACAGGTCAGCACTACCCAGTATTGCTAGGCCTATCATCTCCTATCACCCCGCCTACCTAATCCCTACAACAACAAGCCTAGCGTTTATGTTACCATCAGGCATTCAAACTGATCTCTCATTAATCATTCAGTTACATGACTCTTCACTTTGTCTGGCAACATTCACTTACAATATCATGAAGTTATTTAACGTTGGGGGGAACAGTGTCTTCTAAAGTTCTCTTTTCTAGCAAAAAGAAAATCGTATCCCCCACATGTGAACCCCAAAATTAATATAGTGCAAGATAATTGTTTTGCATAAAAATAACTACTAAACCGATTTCAGGTTTAATGTATCAAATGCGAAGGGATAGAATTTGGTTTTTAATTTGCTTTTTGGTAACAATAAATAAAAGGATAGACCTAACTTGGAAAACATTTTTGGGAATATCTACACTATCAATCAAAACTAAGGCATCAATATTTTGCTAGAATCATTTTCAAAGATATCTTATAACTTAAGTAATGAGCGTTTGGTAAATAAAATAGTTCAAATAAATGTGAACTTTTCACACCATTTGGTCATTTTTGACTTGAATTTGAAGACAGTTAGATATCTCAAAATAAGGACCATTAATCAAAATTACCTCTATTTAAACTACAATGAATTATATTTGGAGTAAACTTGTGCTTACATTTCGGTAATTAAACTGGCAAATATTCTCAGTTCTGCCATAAAAAGCACGAGAAATTTTGAGAAATATGATATTTTGTTTATTCCTTATTTTGTTTTACAGAGCAGTGATGAGGTCAAATACAGCAGCTACCGGATTAGTCATAAAAGATTACTAACTGATGTTTTCATGTGTATATATCAACATTAAGTCTCGCCCTTTCTCCTTGTATCGACAAAGAAGTGTCACTTCATATAGCATAACGCCATTTTATGGATCACGCCTAGTCTTTAAAGGACATGTGGTCAATTTCATACAATCATGCCAACATATTCGCACAGAGGATATTATATAGTCCAATGCAAATGAGAGGAACCTAACCATATGATTAATGATTTAAACTAGGCCCATACTGACAGTGACTGATTATTCATTAATATATATTAAACCATATTAAATGAATGATAATCTTAGCCTCTTGATACAATATTTGGTATTGCCAGTGCACTAAAAACAGGGACGTTGGAACTATTCTGCATTTTATTATGTACAACGATTCGGATTGGCTGATAACATATCATGAAGAGTCAAGCTTCATATTACATCTTTCTTTTTATAATATTGAATATAATGGAAAATGGAAATACAATCTCAAGTGAAAATAAACAGGTCTTAGAAACAACATAATACTACGATGCCCTTTTTTATGAAACAATATATTTGAAAAATATGATTCATGTTATAGCATGAATGTTTTAACAATACTAACACTATTTTATGTTGTACATTATAACTCTTTATGATAAATCAATATTCAAGTAGTAATATTATTATAACGGTAATAGTCCACTTTTCACAATACAAAGAACATGATAACGGGACAAACAGTCTTTGAACACATGTTAACACATTATAACACAAGCATAGTCAATACCTCACACATTTTATGATATCAAGTCACAATTATCTTTGATTCAATAACACAGAACCAATTATAAAGTATATACAGTTACAAATCTAGCATCGTATGCTTCACAGCAATCCTGCCAGACCATGTTGTAGCCACTGGCTGGAGGGTCTGAGGTTTCTCTCCAATATGTGTCTTTGAAATCATGGGTAGGGATGGTCGCATGACTGGCTGTGACCGGACAGTCACAGGGACGGATGGTTTCTCTCCAGTATGTGGCTGAACAATGAATGGTCAAACCATCTCTGGTAAAAACATGTCCCGCAAGTACTAATGGTACTTTTGTTAACCCAAATTTTAACTTTTCAGGGTTGGTTGTCATGTTGTATTCTCTGGCCCTTTCTAGGACTTTTCTGGTTTTTATCATGATGACGTGTATTGTGCCCAGCAAACAATATGTCATCAACCACCATTTCCACCTTTGGGATATCACCAAATATTTTCTGCACGGTGTCACAAAAATATGTGACTGTGTTTATTCCAAAAGGTAGTCGTTTGAAATGGGAGTAATAAAAGGGGGTTATAAAAGTACATAACTTAGAGCAGTACTCATCAAGCTCTATCTGATAGTAAAATTTGCACTAGCAAACCATAAACATGTCAGCATCTGGTATGTTTGCTGTAGCTTCCTCTACTGTTTGCTGTAGCTTCCTCTACTGTTTGCTGTAGCTTCCTCTACTGTTTGCTGTGACTTCCTCTACTGTTTGCTGTGGCTTCCTCTACTGTTTGCTGTGACTTCCTCTACTGTTTGCTGTGGCTTCCTCTACTGTTTGCTGTGGCTTCCTCTACTGTTTGCTGTAGCTTCCTCTACTGTTTGCTGTGGCTTCCTCTACTGTTTGCTGTAGCTTCCTCTACTGTTTGCTGTAGCTTCCTCTACTGTTTGCTGTAGCTTCCTCTACTGTTTGCTGTAGCTTCCTCTACTGTTTGCTGTAGCTTCCTCTACTGTTTGTTGTAGCTTCCTCTACTGTTTGCTGTAGCTTCCTCTACTGTTTGCTGTAGCTTCCTCTACTGTTTGCTGTAGCTTCCTCTACTGTTTGCTGTAGCTTCCTCTACTGTTTGCTGTAGCTTCCTCTACTGTTTGCTGTAGCTTCCTCTACTGTTTGCTGTAGCTTCCTCTTCTGTTTGCTGTGGCTTCCTCTACTGTTTGCTGTAGCTTCCTCTACTGTTTGCTGTAGCTTCCTCTACTGTTTGCTGTAGCTTCCTCTACTGTTTGCTGTAGCTTCCTCTACTGTTTGCTGTAGCTTCCTCTACTGTTTGCTGTGGCTTCCTCTACTGTTTGCTGTAGCTTCCTCTACTGTTTGTTGTAGCTTCCTCTACTGTTTGCTGTAGCTTCCTCTACTGTTTGCTGTAGCTTCCTCTACTGTTTGCTGTAGCTTCCTCTACTGTTTGCTGTAGCTTCCTCTACTGTTTGCTGTAGCTTCCTCTACTGTTTGCTGTGGCTTCCTCTACCGTTTGCTGTAGCTTCCTCTACTGTTTGCTGTAGCTTCCTCTACTGTTTGCTGTAGCTTCCTCTACCGTTTTGGGTTGATGTGCACCACGTATGAGGGCTTTATTCAGTATGGATGAGTCTATGCAGATGCGCACAGAGCCATCTTTCCAACCCAAGGTGTGGTCAACACTGTCCATCACTACTATCATGGAAATGTCCCATTCCTTGACTTTAGTCTTTATGGCATATGGCAGGCGTCTTGATGGATCAACAGATGGCACTGCATCTGGCTTCAGAAATAGGTGTGCATTGCATCTGATGCACCCGGGTCCCTCAAATATATCCTTGCCTATCTATCTATCTTGACTTGGGATACTGCTGGTACGTGTTAGAACAGTGGAAACTGCATTGACATGCTTTATAAGCTATTTACATGAGTTCCAACCCAAGGTGTGGTCAACACCGTCCTTCACCACAAACTTAATGTTGATACCTTTTATCCGTAGCTGGGTTTCACCAATGGGTGTCATGTGATGTTCTGAGTAAGACTTTAGTCTGATGGTAATGGGTGAGAGAAGAACATATGACAGTTTATGAAATATGCTGGATGTCAGACTACTATTATAATAATTATAGTTTCTGTCCACTGTTATTTGTAACTTGTATCCACTGTGATCTCTCCCACAAATAATTCTTCTGTTGTGCAATCAGTCTCATCAACTTCTACAATCCCATGGATTCTGCGGGGAGGGTGGGGTCTGGATCTGCACACATGGCAGTAATGTTATTTTCTATAGTAGCATCAACAGATGCGACTGTCCCTTAAAATGGGATGTCCTTTAACTGATGTGCAGTGATTTCCGACAACCTGCACACGGTGACTCTTTTATCTAGGGTCAAATCCTCTGGGTATCTAGGGTCTCATCCGATATGCCACATATAATTCTATCTCTCATAAAGCTATCCTGGAGTGCACCATACTCACAGTCTATAACTTTGTTTTTCAGTGTGGTCAGGAAAGTGTCAAAACTGTCACTCTTCTTTTCGTGCGTGGTGTTGAACTGACATCTCATGATTGTTATATTCCTCTTTCCTTTACAGTACTCCTGAAACCTTTCATTTAGTTTCTGTATCTTTGCCAGCATCTTCAAAATGCATAGTGTTGAACACCTTTTGACACTGGGGGCCACAACATGGAAAATGTTGCACTGCACATGCCCACCAAGTTCGTTCAAACCTGCAGCAATAGAGTCTTATCCACTTATTGTATTTCTGGTGATGTAATGCTAAGAATTTTCTTTTTTTCAACCATACCCCCCTGATAGTCAATTGACTGGCCGCTAAGTAACAATCAACAACGTGTGTTTGGTTGTGGCAGCTTGTTTTGGTCTAAAAGAGGGTTTGTTTGTTTGTGGTTTTACATCACTTTCAACATTATTTCAGTCATTTCGTGATGAGACCTACTTTTAGCAGATATAGTGCTGCCTCACTGAATTATCATGTCTCAGGTTATTGACTTGACAACCCACCCGGTCACAAATTTACAAAGACAAGGGGTTAACCCTTTAGGCACGGGCCTCAGTTCATGTGTGAATTATAAAACCCCAAACAAAAACAGACCAAACTAAAGGTAAAACACAAGCATCATTCTGTCTGCATACTGATATATTGTACATGTATATCACATTCAACGAAGACAAAAAGTAAAAATATTGGTTTATTTTATTTTAAGCAAAATAAAAAAAATGAACAAACAAGATATATCATAATTATCATTGTCATTTTAATAAGATTGTATAAAATAATAGATGTACAATTATTGGGGATATTGTATCATAAAAGTCCTTTTTAAGTCTTAATGACCATAAGAAAATATGTTTTCATTATTTGTATTACAGTTAGTCAATAGATGGCTGATATCAGTTAAACAATTGGGCAACAATGTCCTTAACAGAATAAACTCATTCTCTTCTTTAGACATTACAACTTGATCTAGTACTTATCCCAGCCATTAAACTACGATCAAACTTGATCATACATGAAAAGTGTAGATATATGTTGAATACAAATTATATTTGATGAACAATGTAATATATGTTGAACACATGTAATGTAGATTTATGTTGAATACAGGTTATATTTGTTCATCATTTCTGTATAAAATTTACATTTACCAAATAGTATCATGTATTTACGATTATTCTATTTTAAAACCACTACTTATATCTCATTACCTTTATCCATTTTTGTATATAATGTCTGATATATGTTTACCTTGAATCGCTATTACATTTTTGTGATCCCTTTGTGATTTTCCATGACTGCATGATGAAACCAATTCCCTATGTTGCACTATCTTTGTCCTTCAATCAATCATCTAACCCATTTCCTTCCATTTAATTATTTGAATGTATATAACACAAGGTCACCCGTTTTCATTCATAAAATTTACTTTCCTCCAATATATTATTGTTCAGCCTTATCACAGAGAAATATTTCTCTAAGTGCCAGTCTGAATGTGTTGCCACTGACACAGTACAAGATGAAATTAACTGAATGATTAGTGTAGAGACATACATATGCAAATGTATGAACCAAATAATTTGCCTCAGCAGCAATATTGCTTGGGATGAAATTTAGAGCCATTGGAGTCGTCAGGATAATAAACATAAAGCTCACAGTGAGTAACATCCTCGTCACTCCACTAACATTACTCGTACTTTGGGACACCTGACTTCTCTTTTTGGCTGCCATGATTAGATTTACAATAATTATTGTGTTAAATGAAACCATTAAAATAAATGGAATGGCAGTATACATTGCAAAATCAACAAAAGGCCAAATATTTGAAGCATAATTTCTCAATGAAGACGGTCCTGTAACACCTATTGTACAGATTTTCTGGACATGATTTCCTTGATTATCAGAGATATATGACAGTTCTGTTGAAAGAATAGAAGGAATATGTAATGTTATGGATAGAAAAAAGATGAACATTAAGACTGCAAGCATTTTCCGTTTAGTGCAGAGCAATTTGACTCTGTGGGGAATTGTCACCCCAATGACTCGCTCAAGGCCAATAAGAACCAGAACCCAAGAGGCCATTGTCTTGGAGGTGAAATGCCAAAAGCCAAATAATCTGCAGGATACATTATTGATAGTATATGTGTCGATTCCAAAATCATAATAAAGTACTGCTGCCCAGGCATGGGAAGAGAGTAGAGATAGGTCAGCTGTGGCCAGAATTCTGAAAAGTAATGATGTGACAGAACCTCTCATGGTCCTTGAGGAGAACACAATGAATGTGAGGATGTTAGACACTGTTCCACAGGGAAGTAGTACTGGAGGCAAATACCTCCACATCCAGGATGATATCTTGTAGTATATATGGGTTTGACCATCCTCTCCTTGAGTTGCTGATTGGTAACTCTGCTGTGTGGGATGTAATCTGGTGTCATTGTACCTCTACAATATACATGCAATGAAAATATAAAGCTATCTTTGAAGAAATATTATTACTATTGTAAGGGATATGTACTAAATGATAAGGTACATACTGTTACCACCAAAAACCTTTCTCCAAAGTAAAATTGTGATATTTAGTTAATAATTCACAGCTGAGAATATTTAAGATAATCAATATGTCAAGTCACACTATAGTCGATAGGCCACTATTTCTTCCAGTGTTGGGTCTGTGCACTCCTAATTTCCAGACTCTATCAAGGTTTTTAATATTGTTTTATAAATATTTCTTGTATTCAAATAACAAATATAGTCTGTTTGTTTACCGTTATGCCATCTGTTTGAGTGGAATTTCCAGAATCAACAAAAGTTAAAACTAAGAGGCAAATTGTCAGAAACCTCATGATTAGTAACAAGATAATCTATTTGCTGTTTTATTGTAAAGCTCTGTATACTATGTATAAATATATATATATACATATATATATATATATATATATATATATATATATATATATATATATATATATATATATATATATATATATATATATATATATATATATATATATATATATATATATATGTATTGATTTATAGTTTTAATGTTTTAATTCACATATACTTAACATATATTTGAATAAATTGTTATGCTTCATTCTAGATAATCCAACCAGTCAATGATTTGCAAGGACATCAGGCTCACATTTCAGGCATCAGCCTCAGCTCATATGAGAAATGGTAACATGAATGCAATCTGGGCATGGCTGGGAACTGGGCCCACGACCTTTAGATCTTCACAGAGGAATTGGTACCAATCAGCATCCTTGCTTAGCAACCACTTAGCACCACTGGAAATTTATGAGGTGTAAGAAATTATATTTGCAAGATTAATAAAAGCCCTAACCTATATAATTAGCATGATTTCACACAATTGTCTTCTTTCCAACCGATTTACAAAGCAAAGAAAATATAGATTGAAGATATTTGATTTTTCTCTAATTCCATCACGACTTCTTTTTATTGCCAATGAAAGCTTTGGATCAAACACTGATGTATTTTTTGTCAGTATCTGCTGGGGAGGAAATAAATTTAATTTTAGTGACAATAATGTAAGTTTATTCTAAATGCCATTGAAACTCCCATATCAATTTCAAAGATCAGAAAAACCTTTAAAATATATAAAGGTGAAATCATCTAACAAGATACTAATCTGAGAAGAGTGAACATCTATTCAACACTAATGCCCTTGATTTATTTGTTTATGGTTTGGGGTTTTGGCACAGTTGGGTAGAGTGCCAGCTTATTAGCACCAGTTCCTCTGTAGTGATCCAAAGGTCGTGGGTCCGATACCCGACCATGCCAAGATTGAACTCATGATACAATTTCACCCGTGCCAAAGGGTTAAACTGTTGTCCTTGTAAATCTGTGACCTGGTGTGTTGTCATGTCAAAGACCTGCGATATGACAATCGCTCCTGCTGCCTCACTGATCGAACCCACGACCTTCGGATCACCAACTTTTGGAAAAAAGTGAAGCAATAGATGCGAAGGATGCCACACATTATATAATATATATTATCATATCTGCGACAAGTAGGTCTCATCACGTAATGACTGAAATAATGTTGAAAGTGATGTAAAACCCCTAAAACAAACAAAAAGCAAATCAATATTATTTCAGACATTTACACATACATATTTGCTTGTTTGAGATTGTGAGGCAAGTTTCGACCAATTAACAGCCATGATAAATTATCTTGATGTAATTACATTGTTTGTTTGTTTGTTTGTTTGTTTGTTTGTTGGGGGTTCTTCATCACTATATATATATATATATATATATATATATATGTTTGTCAACATTTAGCTTTAAACCAGATATGATTTAAAATTCTCAATATTGTGTAACACATATTCTGCAGATTCAGAGTCAGCTAGATACAATGTGGTATATAGTTTACTATTTGTGTGACCTTGACTTCAGTATCCCTTTTTTGTTGAGATAAACGTAATTATACCATGTCTCTGGTCAGTGGAGGTATGAATAATTGATTTTATTCCAGCTACTGCACTTTCTTTCAAAGACATGTCCTTCACAGGCATCACTATCATCATGTGTTAATTGCATTAAATTATTATCGGAAAAATCTGAATGTACTGCTTGGTCAACATCAGAATCATTATTTTAGGAACTAGTGAAGAGATTCTGATAAAAGGCTTTCTGTTCCGTAAGTATCTGTTTAGGATCAGTAATCACTGTGCCATCATTTGTGCCATCAAGTTGATGTATATTCTTATCAAGACAATTTTCTTTTCCAAATTAAACAATTATTAGTGTTCTGTTCACCAGCTTTGGTCGACTCTTTTACTAATTCTTCATTATTTTCTAATTCCTCTTTCATAGACAAGTATTTGTTCAAATTTATTTGAACTGGATGCATTTGAACTAAATGTATCGCCTTATTCATTTAAATCTTTTTCCAATTTTTTTTTTTCTTCCTTTACATTACTTTAAATGAGTACTTTGAAGTATATCCTAAAATTTCCATCTTGATATAGTAACATTATAACCACACACTATTTGTCATATTTATTTATTTATATTTATTTCGGACTAAACATCCATTCTTATAGCTATAATATACAATATTTACATGAACATAAGAAATTAAAATAAATAGCAGTTTACAATAAAAAGCATCATATTACGAAACACAGAGGAATTGGATGATATCACAAACATCCATTCTCTCTAAAATCCATGGCTTGTAATTGTCACGCTGCAAACACAGTTCTCTGATTTGCAAACCAATTCTTTCATTCTCAAGATCTATGCCATCATACCACTTAGAAACAATTTTTACATCAAAATCACATTTATCCATGTTTAAAAAATCCCACACATTGAATCCAAACTTATTACAAACATATCTAACATTATTACCAAGGCGAGAGATATTAAAACATGATGACCTAAAAACAGTTCTCACTAGTTCATTCTTGCTTGTACAACCATTATAGAAATGTTTTACAAATCTTTTAGCAAACATCACATCACCTGGTAAATGGTCAGACAGATGTGGCAACAATCTGTTATGAGTCTGACGAGGCACCTTCCATACTCTTCTAATTGACTGGCGCCATGAAATACACAGCTTTTCAAAATCCTTAAGATACATAGCACAATTCTGGAAGCCATAAAAACTGGTACAATACTGTTTAAATAGCAAATCTTTTACATCAGATCTAACATTATTAAAATATGCTAAGAAAGTATTGACCTTTACATTAAAATCATTAATCACAGGGCCAACAAGGCTGTCATTCACATCATCGGTGACAACATGGCCGAGGTGCTTCATCTCTTTGACAACCTCAACTTTGTCTCCACACACAAATATGTCCAATTTCAGCTTGCCCTTACCAAACATCATTAGCTGATGCATATGAGATGATATCAACCAAAGGTCATTTCTAGGCAGGACAGGTGGGCTTCTTTGAACTCTAAATTTCTTTTTCTCTGAATAATGGAATCTCAAATCATTTATAAGATGATTTGCTTTTATATAGGCTGTTGAACTTGTAGTTTTAACACCTGATGATGTGTGTATGTAAAGTGCCACCTGGTGGTGAAAAGGTACTTCCTGCTGAGTAAGAAATTAGTGTTTTGGCGAAACACTTGTCTTGAGTTTGTGATTTATTATCAAAATAGTGGGCTTTTATCATTGATAGCAGAGCGAGGTTGCATCCTGGAAGTATTAGTACAACCTATTGAAGAACTATGGCCATAAACGTTCGGCCTCCAGAATTCAATTTCTCCAAACTTATGTAAGGTACAAACTGGAGTTGCTGGCATGGAGTAGGTTACTGACATTGTGAAACAGGGCATTGTTGTGTCTTGATCCCTCCTTGAAATTTATTCCCCAGAATTTAAAAAAAGGTGATTTTGACCTTTTGGAGCTAAAGATTGATGATGGCTTCCCTAGGCTTGTTACATTCCTTGATACCTAGCTTGTACAATATGAGTTATGTGACAGTTTAGAAATATTTGATGCATTTGAAGATTACCAGAGGCCATACTAATGAGTTAATTTCCAAATTCGATCAGAAGTATCAGAAACTGGTTAAATTGAAAATGAATCTATCAGCACTAATCTTGGCATGTTAGCTCATAAAAAGGGCCCAAATCTCCATACCTTAGAGAATGCTTTTCTTGACTGGCATGAACTATGAAAATAAATACACCATGTGTAAGCAAGCCATAAAGTCACTGTGGAAGTTTAAAGCAGAGCAAGGAGGAGGATCTATTGATGGAGCAGGTGGTGGAACAGGAAGACATCATGGCCGTTGTCTATTTCTGGTGGAGGTTGAGGATCCAGACGTTTTTCTGCTGCACATAGGCAATTTCCATGCAGGTTACAGTGGTAGATATTGCCTGCGTGATGGAGGCGGTTACAGTCAGCGTAGTGGCCATTATCAGCTTGATGGTGATGGTAGCACACAGAGAAGTATAAATCCAAATGGACGAGATGGGAAACCATTGTTGTGCCAGGCTTGTGGTTCATATAGGCACTTGCTGGCTGAATGCCCATACAGCTGGGAAAATTCTAAGAATGTTATTGGTGAACAAAGGGTACAAGGTGAGGAAGTAGTGCTGCGAACAGGATATAACAAAGCATTCCTCAATGAGATGACAAATAAAGCGGTGAACAGTATGGTGCTGGATAGTGCTTGTACAATATGCAGTAAATCCTGGTTAAAAGCTATCTTGATTCTCTTGATGATGAAGATGTGAAAAAGGAGAGACTGAAGTCTATCAAGCAATGCAAGATACCAGCAGTCTTGGCTGGAAAAGAAGTTGGTATATGGACTGATGTGGTTCCTTCTTACATTCTGCTGCTACTGTCTAAAACGATAAAGCGATGAAGAAAGCAAAGATATAAGGAGAGGTTAAAGGTAGTTAACCTCGGTTAGAGGGTCAGCGACTATGTGGGTCGTGTCAACCCCCATCAGGGTAATCTCAGTGTTCAGCTCGCTGCCAGACGTCTCCGCTGGTATTAAGAGGGCCAGTAGTGCGGGCCTACTGGTCATTAGAAATTTGAATTTCATCTTTCTGACTTTATTTTATAACATTTGACACCAAAATGTAGCTTAAGTAGTGATGATCACACTGTGTTACCTTGATAGGTAAAACCTGTCTGTATTTTGCAGATTTTTGTAGGAATAGGTTGTAGAATTGAAGGTATCCAAAAGTGAGTTCTCATTTGTGACCTTACATGCATGCATGTAGGGTACATGTATTGATTAGTATACAAGCCAGCCAGGCACTTCATACAGGTGTGTGTTTATTGATTGTAAACAAACTCCAATATGCCAGTCAAGTGTGTTGATTGTAAACAGGTGAAGGGCAGTGTTCATGAACATCCATCACAAGATGACAAAATGTTCTGTGGTGAATGTTATGAAAAAGTTGTAAATAGTAATAATGAAAGAAATGGGCAAGGTGAAAAAGATGGAACTATTGTGAATGAATTACTTTGCTATGTGTGCTGTAAAATTAAGTTACTGAGAATGGACATTATTGTACAGGTATGGAGTGAGAGATTTTCTGATTCGGATGTGTTAAATGCACATAAACTGCTACATTATCTTTTGCATAAAGATGAAAGAAGAAAAAGCAGAATTGGTAATGACAAAAAGGCCAAGGCACTGGAGGATATCGTCAGATGGGTTCAGGAAGCTGATTCAGCTGACCTTCCTATGTTTGTGGCTTACGATCTTAAGTTGCCTTCTGTGGATATTGAAAACATCAACATAAGTGTGCTTATGATGGAAATATGTAAGTTGAGAGCTGAAAATGCTGAACGGAAAAATATATGTGAAAGCTCTGTGAAACAATGTACAGATAGTGTACATGATATGAAACTGGTCATAAGACAAATGGTCAATGATGTAAAAACTGGAGTAGACTGCACTCTTAAAACAATAATGGAAGAAAAAAGGAGCAGAGGTGGTGCAACTAGTCATGTAGCAGAAAATCCTAATCTGCATACAGGTCTGACTGAGGTTGTTAATATCACAGGTGATAGTAGCCCACAAACAGAGCCCAAAGATAGTGATGAACAGACAACAGTTAAGTCTGTATCACAAATGACAGAAGATGATGATGAGTTGTATGGAGTAAACAGTGATGTAAATAGTGTAAATAGTACTGCAAAAGAAGATAGTAAAAGTAATGTGATGAGAACATATGTCCAAAGTACAAAGGAAGGCATTGATAAGGCATATCCAGCCTTACCAATGAGGTCTCCTAGTGGTGGTCCAACGCCATACATTCCACAGCAGCCTGTACTGTGCCTTCGAGGCGCAGGCCATGGTGTTACACTGCAAGATGCCCCCAAGGGAAACAACCCTTGAAAAGGTTCAAAGAGCTTAAAAGCTGTTGAAGGTGCACTAGCACTGGTAAGGTTTTTGCTAGTAGACTTGCACCTAACACTAAAACAGATGATATTGTCAAACACTTGAAATCAAAGAAAATTGATGTTATTAATTGTGAAAAAATTGAAAAGACTCGACATCCTTCCTATGCTTCTTTCTGGGTTGAAGTGTCCATGTGCGTGTTTCTCAAGAGTGAAATCACCAAAAATGTGGCCTGATGGAGTATATTCGAGGAAATACTTCCCTGAAAAAGACTCAACACAAGATGGAGCTCAGGATATTGTCTCTTAATTCCAATGGTTTGAAGTCATCTATAGATGTGATAAAGACTATGTGATACACATGATATCATTCTCCTGCAAGAGATCATGCTTATGCCTCATGATTTACATAAAGTGCAGAGCTTACACAAAGACTTTTATGGAGATGCTATATCTGCAGTCAATGATGAAAAAGGAATCCATGTAGGTTGCGGGCCTGGTGGTCTAGCTATCTTATGGAGAAAGACTCTGAATCTTGATGTGCTCATCAAGAAATATGATGATCCCCGCATTATGGGTATGATTTCTTCTAAATGTATATATGCCTGTAGACCACAGAGATAATCTTAATGATTTTCAGTATTATATGTATTTGATTCATACACTTTTCAGAGAAAGTACTACTACAAATAATTATTAAATAGGTGATTTTAATGCAAATGTAAGAAAGAAAACATCTTTTGGAGATGTACTTATTGAATTGTGTAAAGAATTGTGTAAGAATTATGTATTGAGTGACTGTTGCTTCCATGTGATAAATTCACATATTATAGTGTACAACATGATACTGTATCGTGGCTTGATCATGTCAATGTTTGATTTCTAATATGTGTGTTATGTATGATGTAATAACTTCTGACCACATCCATTTGGTGTTTAATGTAAATGTTGTGAGTGATCTCATGCACTGTATCGTATTGACTGGTCAAGGGTTAAAGTGGAATCACAAATAAGATATAGTGAATTGACAGATGTCATGCTATCCCAAGTAAAGGTGCCACCTGGTGTCTTAAGATGTAATGATAATAAATTGTACAAATGTGAGACATAGAGAGGATATCACACAGTTTATGATATATGTAGTTGTTTGAAATGTGCATCCGATCAGGTAATACCTGGTAAAGCAAGGGGTGATTTTACACAAATACCAGGTTGGAATGAACATTTGTGAGATTCATATAAGGAATCTCAAAAAAATGCTTTTCATTTTTGGTGCATTTTTGGTGCATTAATTTTTGGTGCATTAATGATAAACCACGTCAGGGCCAAATTCATGAAAATATGAAGGTAACTAGAAGTAGGTTCAAATATAGTTCGTAGAGCTGTTGCCAGGAATGAGGATGAAGTCATGATCAGGGCTGATGCTTTTGGAAAAATTTTTGTGTACCACAGTGGTGATTGTAAAATGTTTTGGAAAGAAGTGAAAAAAGTTAGCACAGGGTCAGTTCCTCTGGCAAATAAAGTTGGTGATGCTTCTGGGCCAGATGCTATTACAGATATGTGGAAGAGCCACTATCAGGATCTCTTTAATTCTGTAAAGAATGATATGTATAAAGATGAAATTTGCATGTATGTAAACAGTGTGTCTGATCAGGAATTGTCATATGTAAATTGTAGGGAGGTAAAAGATACCATTATGAGTTTGCCTCATATTAAGTCTCCTGGCCATGATGGCCTGATGTCAGAACACCTGCAAAAAGCATCTGATAGACTTGCTGTATATTACTTGCTCTGAGTTTTATTTTTATTTTAAGACATGGGTATTTGCCTGATAAACTGATGGTGATATTGTTATCCCCCATTTTAAAAAGTAAGAATGGTGCCATCAGTGATAAGTCTAATTACTGTCCAATTGCTTTAGCCACAGTATGTACTAAGGTGCTAGAAATATGTTTGTTAACACAATATGAAAGATTTTTGTGTACCACAGATAATCAGTTTGCCTACAAACAGGTTCATTCTACTGTTTGTGTGTTTTTATGTTAAAAGAATGTATCTCATATTATACAAGACATGATAGTCTGGTATATGTTTGCTTTCTTGATGCTAGTAAAGCATTTGACAAGCTTAATCACTGGATTTTGTTCAAGCGGCTTAAAGAAAGAGGTTGTCCTGGGTATTCGCTTATATTTCTGGTTTACTGGTACCAAACTCAGCAGATCTGTATTAAATGGGGTTCTAAGATGTAAAAAATGGGATTAAGCAAGGTGGAATATTGTCACCAAAACCTTTTAATATTTATGTAGATACACTCAGTCAGCAAATGAATAATGTGCATGCTGGTTGTTGCATTGGAAAAATTAAGATAAACCATTTGTATTATGCAGACGATTTATGTTTGATTTGTCCTATTGTACATGGCTTGACTAAGTTAATTGACACTTTGTGTTACATTTGCTAATGAAAATGATATGGTCTTCAATGAGAGGAAAACTGAATGTTTATTTTTTAAGCAAGACAAGAAAAATGTTGCACCTGTGAAATGTATTAGAATAAATGGGAAGCCCATTGAATTGACTTGTCAAGCAAAGTTTCTTGGTCACATTTTGTCAGACAATTTGAGAGATGATAATGATATAGCCAGACAACTGAAAAGTTTGTATTCAAGGTGTATTATGTTAATTCGTACATTTTCTGCTTGTACCTCAGAGGTAAAATGTAAATTGTTTATGTCTTACTGCAGCTCTCTGTATACGAGCCAGCTTTGGTGTAATTTTACCAAGAAACAAATTGGTCGATTGAAAGTCGCATACAATAATGTACTTAGATGACTCTTGGGATATAGAACTAGAGACAGTGCAAGTGCTATGCTTGTAAATAATCGTATTGATGGATTTGATGCAAGGTTAAGAAAGATAATTTAGGAATTCAGAAGTAGAGTGAATGAAAGTTAAAACATATATTATGGCACTTGTTTACTCAATTGCTTGGTTTGAATCCAGGCTCAATGAGCACTGGACAAATGTATTACATATATGATGTGCTGCCTTTATTAGAAGGATCTGATTCCTATTGTGCATGATTTATATAACTATTATTATACTTCCATTTACACATGTATTTTTTCATTTGTTTTCTAGTTAAGTTAAAAATGGGATTCATATTGTATTGTATATAACTGAAAGCCTACAATAAAGATTATTATAATTATAACTTTAGAAAATGATACCAATTTAGAAAATGATTCAATCTGAATCACACCACCATTTCAACACAAATCAACATCTGAGTTTTGCCATGATTAGTTTTCATTTTATTTGAGATCAGAAAGGAGCTGACCTCACTGACACAATTTTCAAGTGTTTGTTTATACATGTCTACATGATGTCTCCTAGTGTGATCCATAGGGATGTTGATTTGGGTGTCATCAACATATGATAGCTCAGCCGATACTTTGCAAGTATATCAGTATGGTATTCCTTATAGGCTAATTTGGTCCCTGTCAGTAAGGTCATCCTGCTCAAGGTGTGGAACCAATTGGCTAGCTATTGCTCTTTCAGTGAGTTTGGAAATGAAAGGTAAGTTTTAAACAGAGATACAAACCTCTCCAGAGGCACAATTCCATTTGTTGTAGTGTCTCTATTGACCATTTAGTCGAGGAGCCAGTCCCTAATTTTTGTAGTTTCATATGACAGAAAGCAAACCGCAATTTGAAGTGCTACACATGTAGCAGGTAACCTGAGGTTTCTCAAATGATATTTGTTTTTTTTCAAATTGTGGGATCTTTCAAAAGATAGAGCTGTTTCCATGGCAACCATTTACATTTTATTGGGATTCTAGAAAAAGGTACATTTTCATCTCTAGCTTTACACTGAATATGTATTTCTCAACAAAATCAGGTTGGAAGGTGGTAGACATGGCAGCTTATTTGAAAATGGTGTAAAATTTGAATTTTTTTAGAATTCATGATTACCATGACAACAGAATATCAAATTTGTCCTCAAATAGTATCTCTCATTTATAATTAAGATTACAATTATTCAATCACATTTGATCACCAGTTGCTAGCTGTCAACATCTCACTTGTGAGCCATATTTAGGCTATAATTTATCACACTCTGTTGCCATGGTTACCAAAAGACATTTTAAATGAAGGCAAAATAATGAAAATGAAGTCATTTTTTGCATTTTATGATTTTTAGATCTTAATAATGGACATTATGATTCACCATTAGCCTCAAATAAATGTCTATGATACCTATATTTGACCTTGACAGCTAAATATATGCCAGTTATGACTATTTTCTCTGAAATATAACTTGTTTTATGATTTTTTCCATGAAATATAGCTTGATACAGCAAAACATAATTCACAATAAATGTATTTGTGAAGTAGAATATAAAAAAAAACATCTTGACCTTGCCAAGACAACGCATTTGTACTTTTTTAACATTTTTTGCATTTTATGAATTTTAGATCCCAAATCATGAACATTATGATTTACCACTATCTTCAAATAAATGTCCATGATACCTCGCAATTACCATTTAAGGCCTCCCAAGCCATGAGAATTTTAAAGTTGGCAAGGTCATCAAGATCAAGATGATTTGTTTTTTCTATTCTACTTTACAAATATTAGTAATTATGCCATCTGGCAGCGAAATCGACATGGGAGGACCATTGTCCATATCATTGTGAATTTTATCAATCTTACCAAGGAAATACTCATTAAACCTTTCTGCCTGAGTTCATGGGTCATCTGTGATGGCATGGGTGTGTCCTGAGATTTATACATGACCTTATCAATGACCCTATATAGCTTCTATATACTTATTTCTCTGAATATTGAATAGCCCCTGTCAACCTGTAGGTATGATTTTCTCATCTTCCCTTCGCACTTTGTTTAAAAAAGGTTGTATTGATAATGATGTTTGTGAGTGTTGCATGATTGTTAAGAATGCCAAGCATTAATTCTTAGAATGTAGTTTGTATAAACAAATGAGGCAGGAATTGTTTATCTAACTCAGTTTTAATCTACCAGCTCATGTAAAACTACCTGATTTACTGTTTGGAAATATGAACCTAATTGTTTATGAAAATATGGAATTATGTTTGGTGACATATTCATTTATTATCCAAACAAAAAGATTCTGCTTATGAATATCTGTATCCACTTGACTCATTATCTTGCTTGTTTGGTTAACTGAATCCACAGTTGCCAGTGTTGTATATTCACTGCCAATTATTTGTTTTTGTCAAGATATGACTGAAAAAATGTTGAAAGTGATTTAAATCCTAAAACAAACAAAAACAAACTAATATCTCGATATTCCATTATATTATTCATTCCCTTGAAACTTTATTATAATACTCATACTCTTTCCCAAATTATAATTGTTCACATTATATCCCATATTTGACAAGACTAAGGCTTGCAAAATATAGCATAAGGACTAATTGCATAATCATTGTAAAATCATTGAGATGGACAATTTACTCATGCATATATTATTAATGTCTCTCTCAATGGACCAATACAACTCTATTGTTATTATGTTACTCATTCCCATTACACCCCACTATATTACTCAATTCTATTGACACTCCATTATATTTCTCATTCCCTTGACACTACATTATATTTCTCATTCTACTGACATTCAATTATGTTACTCATTCCCTTGACTCCATTATGCTACTTATTCTTTTAACACTCCATTATATTACTTATTACGATATTAAAATATTTATTGTCCTATCATTCTTGATTATATATATTCCATTAACCTAAGTTATATTACTAATGCAAACTTTACATTATACATTATTTCTGTATAACATTCACATTTACCAAATAATATTATGTATTTACCATTATTCTATTTCCCAATTACTATTTATATCACATTACCTTATCCTTTTACTCATGACTGATATATGTATATTTTTATGCTCTATTACTTTTTTGTGATGCCTAAGAGTATATCCATGTCTGCATGATGCTACCAGTCCCCTCTGTTGAACTATCTTTGCTTCTCAATCAATTATATAACTGACATCCTTCCATTAAATTACTTAATTATATTGGGCACAAGGTTACCCATTTTATTTTATTATACTTCCTTTTCTTCAATATAATATCATTCAGCTCTATAACAGAAAACTATTTCTTTCAGGGCCAGTCTGAATGTGTTACCACTCACACAATACAAGATGAAGTTAACTGAATGATTAGTGTAGAGACACATATATGCCACAGTGTGAAGAAAATAAATTGCCTCAGCAGAGATATTGGATGGGATGTAGTTAAAAGCCAATGAAGTGGTGAGAATCATGAACACAAAGCTCACAGTAAGTAGCATTCTGGTCACTCCACTAACATTACTGGACCTTTGAGACACCTGACTTCTCTTTCTGGCTGCCAAAATAAGATTTACAATAATTATTATGTTAAATGAAAGCATCAAAATAAAAGGAATGCCAGTGTACATTGCAAAATCAACAAAAGGCCAAATATTTATAGCATAATTCCGTAATGAAAACAGTCCTGTAATACCTGTTGCACAGATTTTCTGAATATAATTCTCTTCGTCATCATAGACATATTTAAGTTCTATTGAAAGAATACAAGGGATATGTAATAGTATGGTTAGAAAAAAGATTAACATTAAAACTGCAAGCATTTTCCATTTAGTACAGAGCAATTTGACTCTATGGGGAATTGTCACCCCAATGACTCTCTCAAGGCTAATAAGAACCAGAACCCAAGAGGCCATTGTCTTGGAGGTGAAATGCCAAAAGCTGAATATTCTACAGGTTATATTATTGATAGTATATGTATCGATTCCAAAATCATAATAAAGTACTGCTGCCAAAGCATGGGAAGACAGTAGAGAAAGGTCAGCTGTGGCCAGAATTCTGAAAAGTAATGATGTAACAGAATCTCTCATAGTTTTTGAGGAAAATACAATAAATGTGAGGATGTTAGACACTGTTCCACAGGGAAGTAGTACTGGAGGCAAATACCTCCACATCCAGGATGATATCTTGAAGTATATATAATAATAATAATAATAATAATAATCTTTATTTCATGAGGGTTACACTTTTAAGCAACTTAATACTTATCTTCCAAAGCTGTTTGGTAGTTTTGCTGTGTGGGATGCATTTTGGTGTCATTGGACCTCTACGATATACATGCAATGAAAATATATGTCTTTGAACAGGTATTATTACTATTTTAAGGGATATGTATTAAATGATATAGTACATATGTTGCTGCAAAAAAGTTGTATCAAAGTAAAATTGTGACATCTAATTGAGAACCTTTAAACCAAACTAAATGAAAAAGGTAGATAAAAAGATTATTTTCCTACCCTAAATAGACATATTATTGAAAAAAAGATTGCAATCTTGTATAACATCTACCCTTAACACCAACAGTACATAATCAAACACTGCACTGTACCCTTTTTCTAAAATAGGTTCAAAACACCAAAATAATATGATTGGAAAATCGTATTGACATTTTTAAACCTTTAAAGAAAGCAAAATAGAACTTGTCTCAAATTGTCTGGTGGCTTAAAGGCAGAGGGTCCATAATTTAAAAGACTTGATCTTAAAAAACTAAAGGAGGCACATGTATAATCAGTTTTCAAAACAGTGGAGGTTTTTGGTGATACCTCCACTGTTTCCAATATAATTTAGACTGAAGATAATGCAGTCAGTCACCATCCAACTGACGAGTGTTAAAGTGTTGTTCCAGTGTTGGGTCTTACTCTTTGCTCCTAATTTCCAGACTGTGTCAAGGTTTTCAAAATTGTTTAATTGATTTTTCTTATATTCATCAAATGCAGTTAACAAATATATTTTGTTTACCATTATGCCATCTATTTCAGAAGAAATTCCAAAGTCTACAAATGTTAAGACAAAGAGGCAAATTGTCAGAAACCTCATGATTAGTTCCATGAAGATCTATTTGCTGTTTTATTGCAAAGTTTTCTACATTAATATATACTGTATGTTTCAATGTTTTAATTCACATAGACTTAACATATATTTGAATAAATTGTCATGCTTCATTCCAGATAAATGTCAATCAGTATAATTTATTACAGTAAAGACTACCATGACATGTACTCCCCTTAAGAGAAATCAAGCACTTTCTCAACCAACATTCGGCCATCTTGATTTCTGTTATGAGTGAACTCATTGAGTACATATTAACACATTCACTCCCTATGAAATTAACATCCTACCGAACTACTTTCCATATGACTTCTCCAGAAAAATGTGCACCACTCCAGTAACTGATTTTCTTTGGCTAATTTCAATTCTCTGTTTTATGTGTTCGAGTTAAATATATAAATTGTGTATGGACATTATATGACACACCTCATATTCAGTATAAATTATTACATGCTAACCTTATATACCTACCTACAGAGAATCAACTAGAAAATGGTTAGATTTAAATGAGAGATGAGTTATAGATATCTGTTTCTTTTTATCGATTTGCATTACTATTGATATCATCTTAGACAAACATATTTTTGGTAAATTTTACTTATAAATTTAATTTAGGCTGTTGTGTGAAATAACGGAATATCCCTCTATAAAAATAACTTGATCAAGTAATAAAGATGTTGACTATTTGTGTGATTTACCAGTGAGAAGGTCAAATCATACTAATCAACATGGCTCAGTGGGTAAGACATCTGTCTCACATGCTAAAGGTCTGGGGTTCGATTCCCACCGGGAACAATATATTTTTTTTTATTCATGCTGAAACTGAAATCTTCATTTTGAAGTTTTATTTTCGCAACATGTACATCAGAACATATAGAATTGAAACATTTTTTATTTTGATAGAAATTATAAAAAATAATGACGATACAATAAACAAAGGTGAAATCTTCAAAGGTGAAATCTTCATGTTGGGGTCTTTTTAGAGCAGAATGAAAGTCAGAACACATAAAATGAGATTTTCTTCTTTTGTTTTTTCTTTTGTTTTTTCTTTTGTTTTTTCTTTTGTTTTTTCTTTTGTTTTTTCTTTTGTTTTTTCTTTTGTTTTTTCTTTTGTTTTTTCTTTTGTTTTTTCTTTTGTTTTTTCTTTTGTTTTTTCTCTTGTTTTTTCTTTTGTTTTTTTGGGGCAAATGGAGAAAATACAAAAAAATAAAATAAAATGTCTTCATTAGCAAAGAAATGGATCAATTTTCATACAATGGGTTCGAATCCTGGTTGGAAAAAGTATTATTTTCATGCTGAAGGTGAAATCTTAATATCTGTTTGAGTGATATGTACTTCAGGAAACATAAATTGATTTGTCTATTGCAAATGCAGAAGAATATAAAATAATAGAAATGATTTGATACCCCCAAAAAAATGAAATCTTTATATTGGAGTTCTTATTGAACAATTTGCATATCAGAAGAATATAATTTTTATTATTTTATTTTGCAAAATAGACAATATTTGAGAAATATGCATGTCAGAACATATAGAATTGAATATGTTTTTTTGCCAACATAGAAAATATAAAAAATAGTAGTTATATGCAGAAAACAAATATGAAATCTTCATATTCCAATTTTATTTCAGTTTAGAAAAAAACGAATTATAACATGGATCCAATTTCAAGAATTTATCATAGACTTTAAACTTCGAGTAAGTTGATCAAGAGGCCAACCTTGAGCATCTCTGAATGAGTTCAGTGCGATGCAATAGTTCCCAATGTTTCAGCATTATTATGTGTCTCACAGGTCTGATGATATGCTTTGTCCTTTTCTCATGGCAGGATTGCTCACTCAACATTTCGCCTGGATCCACATTTAAAAATAAACATGGACTGTACCTATCTAAGGTGTTGTTACAATTCATCAACACTTAAAACATACCTGCAAACAATGCTCATTCTTAAATACATTCAATCAGATTGGTATATTATATATTCCAAAACAATTTTCAAGATCTTCAAAATGTGTAGTTGTCAATATTTGACCATATCAGTCACTGACAGGATGGAAATGAACAGGTCACATGTCACCTGTATGTGCATTTCTCTGTTGTCCATTGAGATCAGCCAACAATGCATGTACTCATATGTGCAAAGATCACCTCTTGGAAATGGTGTCGATACCTCTAAAATAGTTCTCTAGTTTCACAGTTGTTTAAATACTATTAACAATATAGAATTAGAATTTCTATATTTGAAATAAATTCAAATATTGCAATTGTTATTTTAATTGTCAAATAAAACCACAATTTGAATAAGAAACATGTGTAGTAATAATGCTCAGATGTGTGTACAGTGATTTGCCCACTATTTTTGACATGTGAAAGTGACTACACACCCCACTAATCTGAGTACTAATCTCAGTAAGCAAGTGTTCCCAGCAGGACGCCAGCTCATATTTTTAATCTCTACCTACGGTACCCTTACCTGAGACTTTCCTCTTTTTGTCAGGTATGTTGGCTTCAGGGAAAAACACATAATGTATTCATTGGACAATAAAACTTTTATAATGTTCCATTTGTGCAGAGTTCTGAAACTTTTGCTGGTTTAAACTATTGGAGATCCTTAACCCATTAATGACTAGCCAACTTGATAAAGATGATTCGCAAGACTCACTATTATTTTCCTGGACTTGGCATGCACTTAATTCGTAAAATTCATAACAATGGTCTTTCAGGGGGTGGGATGTGACTCAGTTCGTAAGATGTCTGTCTCTCATGCTAAAGCTCCGGGATTAAAATCCTGGTTGGGACAAGTACTTTATTCATGTTGCCTGGTCGAAAAGGTTGGACATCTTCTATGGAACTGTTCCTTACTTCAGCCAGTGATCCATGACTGGTTATCAAAGGCTTTGGTTTGTGTCATCATTCCTATGTGATGATGCAAAGGAAAGATCCCCAGTCATTCTAGAGTAGTAAATTGAGTCTCGGTAGCAGGCTTCCATCTGAACTGATAGAGTACATCATAATATATATGCTATCTACTATAATAAGGCCACGGGCCAAGGCGCAGTTGGTTAGAGAGCCAGCTTACAAGCACCAGTTCCTCTGTTGAGATCCAAAGGTAATAGGTTTGATCTCCAACTGTGCCGAGTTTGAAATCATGATACAATTTCACACATGAGCTGAGGCCCATGCCTAAAGGGTTAACCCGTTGTCCTTGTTAATCTATGACCGGGTTGTCATGTCATGGAACTGCATGACAATTCAACACATGACAATTCAGTGAGCCAGGAAATAATCTGATAGCGGCACTGGTACTTGGACCATTGCTCTGTAAACTGGGACCAGTTCAAACATTTTGTCATCAATTCAACTAGGCAAGCCCAGTGTTTCCAATATGAGGATTCCACCTTCAGAATGAAAATAATACTTTTTCCAACCAGGATTCGAACCCTGGACCTTTAGCAATGAAGACAGACATCTTAACAACTGAGCCACGTATTGAACAGTATCACCATGTTATTTTTTTATAATTTCTATTTTAAAAAAAAAATTCAATTCTGTATGTTCCGATGTGCATACTGATCAAATAAAACTTCAAAATGAAGATTTCAGTTTCAGCATGAAAGAAAAAAAATACTTGTTCTCACCGGGATTTGAACCCCAGACCTTTAGTATGGGAGACAGATGTCTTACCCACTAAGCCTTGCTGAAATGTATGATTTGACCTTCTCACTGGTAAATCACACAAATAGTCAACATCTTTATCAAGTTGTTTTATAAAGGGATATTCAGTATTTTCACACAGCAGCCTAGGTTAAATTTATAGGCTAAAATTTTCCAAACACATGTTTGTCTAAGACGATATTAATAGTAGTGCAAATAGATAAAAAAGCAGATATTTATAACACATCTCTCATTTTAATCTAACCATTTTCTAGTATTCTATGTAAGTAGGTATATAAAGTTAGCATGTATTTATTTATATTGTCCAGACACATTTCATATATTTAACTTGAACTCACAAAACAGAAAATTGTAATAAGCCAAAGAAAGTCAGTTACTGGAGTGGTGCATATTTTTCTTGAGAGGTCATATAAAAAGTAGTCCGGTAGGATGTTAGTTTAATAGGGAGTTAATGTGATGATATGTACTCAATGAATTCACTCATAACAGAAATCAAAATGGCAGAATGCTGGTTGAGAATGGTATTGATTTTTCTTAAGGGAAGTACACGTCATGCCTAAGCTTATATAATCAGCATGATTTCACACAATTGTCTTTTCCCCAAACGATTTACAAAGCAAAGGAAATAATTATTTCATTTAAACTATCTTATTTCTAGTTTTATTTGTAGCATCTGCTAGGACGAAATATATTTTAAATAATGTTTGTGGCAATAATGTAAGTTTAATGCAGATGAAACTCTCATCCAGTTCAAAGGTCGAAAAGGCTTTTAAAAGATGTATGAAGGTCAAAGTATCTAAGAAGATACGTATCGGAGGAGAGTGAACATCACTAATGCCCTTGACCAATGACAAGAAAAACATACTACTTCTTAATGATTCATATAATTTTATCAATTTCTATTTTCATTCCTTAAGAGATTCAGAGAATGTTAATTTACAAAACATAAATGGCCTCTCATACAAGGCTCTTACTTCATACATATGAAAAACGATTCATTAATTTAGATAGAAACATGTTAATGCCATAGTAAGGTTTGGATTTGTCTCATTTTCCCATGTACATTTGATATGGTTATTCTCATGCTGGAATGTGTATTCTCGTTGTTTGAGCTTTTACAATGCACTCTTTTCACACTTAATGAGCAATGACAGAACCTGCAGCTGCAGACACATTTATCGTTTTTCAAAATATAAAAAAAAGATTTCTTAAGCATAGCATTCCTGATAAATACTGAACGATTGATGTCTGATGCAGAAAGTTGAATCAAGATTTGCCTCATACAATTGAAGGCTATTACTTCAAGCAGTAATATTCATAGATATTGAGTGAATTAGTGCAGTCATTCCAACATTCAACAAGTCATCAATGTCTTGCTGCCTAGTGTGTGGATGTAAATATTAGCTCTTTCAATGATTTCCTTTCTCTTCATATTTGAATTAACCCAAAGCGAGTGCATTTGGTGGTTATGTTATCTGGAATACATCATTAAACACTGCATATTTTATTGGAATATAAAGTCAGGGGTCTGTCCTAGTCAGGGATCTGTCCTAGTCAGGGATCTGTCCTAGTCAGGGATCTGTCCTAGTCAGAGGTCTGTCCTAGTCAGGGATCTGTCCTTGTCAGGGATATGTCCTAGTCAGGGATCCGTCCTAGTCAGGGATCTGTCCTAGTCAGGGTCTGTCCTAGTCAGGGGTCTGTCCTAGTCCGGGATCTGTCCTAGTCAGGGATCTGTCCTAGTCAGGGATCTGTCCTAGTCAGGGATCTGTCCTAGTCAGGGATCTGTCCTAGTAAGGGATCTGTCCTAGTCAGGGGTCTGTTCTAGTCAGGGGTCTGTCCTAGTCAGGGGTCTGTCCTAGTCAGGGATCTGTCCTAGTCAGGGTCTGTCCTAGTCAGGGTTTTGTTCTAGTCAGGGTCTGTCCTAGTCGGGGATCTATCCTAGTCAGGGGTCTGTCATAGTCAGGGGTCTGTCCTAGTCAGGGTCTGTCCTAGTCAGGGGTCTGTCCTAGTCAGGGGTCTGTCCTAGTCAGGGATCTGTCCTAGTCAGGGATCTGTCCTAGTCAGGGGTCTGTCCTAGTCAGGGGTCTGTCCTAGTCAGGGGTCTGTCCTAGTCAGGGGTCTGTCCTAGTCAGGGGTCTGTCCTAGTCAGTGTCTGTCCTAGTCAGGGATCTGTCCTTGTCAGGGATATGTCCTAGTCAGGGATCCGTCCTAGTCAGGGGTCCGTCCTAGTGTGTGGATGTAAATATTAGCTCTTTCAATGATTTCCTTTCTCTTCATATTTGAATTAACCCAAAGCGAGTGCATTTGGTGGTTATGTTATCTGGAATACATCATTAAACACTGCATATTTTATTGGAATATAAAGTCAGGGGTCTGTCCTAGTCAGGGATCTGTCCTAGTCAGGGATCTGTCCTAGTCAGAGGTCTGTCCTAGTCAGGGATCTGTCCTTGTCAGGGATATGTCCTAGTCAGGGATCCGTCCTAGTCAGGGGTCCGTCCTAGTCAGGGTCTGTCCTAGTCAGGGGTCTGTCCTAGTCCGGGATCTGTCCTAGTCAGGGATCTGTCCTAGTCAGGGATCTGTCCTAGTCAGGGATCTGTCCTAGTCAGGGATCTGTCCTAGTAAGGGATCTGTCCTAGTCAGGGGTCTGTTCTAGTCAGGGGTCTGTCCTAGTCAGGGGTCTGTCCTAGTCAGGGATCTGTCCTAGTCAGGGTCTGTCCTAGTCAGGGTTTTGTTCTAGTCAGGGTCTGTCCTAGTCGGGGATCTATCCTAGTCAGGGGTCTGTCATAGTCAGGGGTCTGTCCTAGTCAGGGTCTGTCCTAGTCAGGGGTCTGTCCTAGTCAGGGGTCTGTCCTAGTCAGGGATCTGTCCTAGTCAGGGATCTGTCCTAGTCAGGGGTCTGTCCTAGTCAGGGGTCTGTCCTAGTCAGGGGTCTGTCCTAGTCAGGGGTCTGTCCTAGTCAGGGGTCTGTCCTAGTCAGTGTCTGTCCTAGTCAGGGATCTGTCCTTGTCAGGGATCTGTCCTAGTCAGGGGTCTGTCCTAGTCAGGGGTCTGTCCTAGTCAGGGGTCTGTCCTAGTCCGGGATCTGTCCTAGTCAGTGTGTGTCCTAGTCAGGGTCTGTCCTAGTCAGGGATCTGTCCCAGTCAGAGATCTGTCCTAGTCAGGGGTCTGTTCTAGTCAGGGGTCTGTTCTAGTCAGGGATCTGTCCTAGTCAGGGTCTGTCCTAGTCAGGGTTTTGTTCTAGTCAGGGTCTGTCCTAGTCGGGGATCTATCCTAGTCAGGGGTCTGTCATAGTCAGGGGTCTGTCCTAGTCAGGGGTCTGTCGTAGTCAGGAATCTGTCCTAGTCAGGGGCCTGTCCTAGTCAGGGGTCTGTCCTAGTCAGGGGTCTATCCTAGTCAGGGTCTGTCCTAGTCAGGGATCTGTCCTAGTCAGGGATCTGTCCTAGTCAGGGGTCTGTCCTAGTCAGGGGTCTGTCCTAGTCAGGGGTCTGTCCTAGTCAGGGGTCTGTCCTAGTCAGGGGTCTGTCCTAGTCATGGATCTGTCCTAGTCAGGGATCTGTCCTAGTCAGGGGTCTGTCCTAGTCAGGGGTCTGTCCTAGTCAGGGGTCTGTCCTAGTCAGGGTTTTGTTCTAGTCAGGGTCTGTCCTAGTCGGGGATCTATCCCAGTCAGGGGTCTGTCATAGTCAGGGGTCTGTCCTAGTCAGGGGTCTGTCGTAGTCAGGAATCTGTCCTAGTCAGGGGCCTGTCCTAGTCAGGGGTCTGTCCTAGTCAGGGGTCTATCCTAGTCAGGGTCTGTCCTAGTCAGGGATCTGTCCTAGTCAGGGATATGTCCTAGTCAGGGATCCGTCCTAGTCAGGGGTCCGTCCTAGTGTGTGGATGTAAATATTAGCTCTTTCAATGATTTCCTTTCTCTTCATATTTGAATTAACCCAAAGCGAGTGCATTTGGTGGTTATGTTATCTGGAATACATCATTAAACACTGCATATTTTATTGGAATATAAAGTCAGGGGTCTGTCCTAGTCAGGGATCTGTCCTAGTCAGGGATCTGTCCTAGTCAGAGGTCTGTCCTAGTCAGGGATCTGTCCTTGTCAGGGATATGTCCTAGTCAGGGATCCGTCCTAGTCAGGGGTCCGTCCTAGTCAGGGTCTGTCCTAGTCAGGGGTCTGTCCTAGTCCGGGATCTGTCCTAGTCAGGGATCTGTCCTAGTCAGGGATCTGTCCTAGTCAGGGATCTGTCCTAGTCAGGGATCTGTCCTAGTAAGGGATCTGTCCTAGTCAGGGGTCTGTTCTAGTCAGGGGTCTGTCCTAGTCAGGGGTCTGTCCTAGTCAGGGATCTGTCCTAGTCAGGGTCTGTCCTAGTCAGGGTTTTGTTCTAGTCAGGGTCTGTCCTAGTCGGGGATCTATCCTAGTCAGGGGTCTGTCATAGTCAGGGGTCTGTCCTAGTCAGGGTCTGTCCTAGTCAGGGTCTGTCCTAGTCAGGGGTCTGTCCTAGTCAGGGGTCTGTCCTAGTCAGGGATCTGTCCTAGTCAGGGATCTGTCCTAGTCAGGGGTCTGTCCTAGTCAGGGGTCTGTCCTAGTCAGGGGTCTGTCCTAGTCAGGGGTCTGTCCTAGTCAGTGTCTGTCCTAGTCAGGGATCTGTCCTTGTCAGGGATCTGTCCTAGTCAGGGGTCTGTCCTAGTCAGGGGTCTGTCCTAGTCAGGGGTCTGTCCTAGTCCGGGATCTGTCCTAGTCAGTGTGTGTCCTAGTCAGGGTCTGTCCTAGTCAGGGATCTGTCCCAGTCAGAGATCTGTCCTAGTCAGGGGTCTGTTCTAGTCAGGGGTCTGTTCTAGTCAGGGATCTGTCCTAGTCAGGGTCTGTCCTAGTCAGGGTTTTGTTCTAGTCAGGGTCTGTCCTAGTCGGGGATCTATCCTAGTCAGGGGTCTGTCATAGTCAGGGGTCTGTCCTAGTCAGGGGTCTGTCGTAGTCAGGAATCTGTCCTAGTCAGGGGCCTGTCCTAGTCAGGGGTCTGTCCTAGTCAGGGGTCTATCCTAGTCAGGGTCTGTCCTAGTCAGGGATCTGTCCTAGTCAGGGATCTGTCCTAGTCAGGGGTCTGTCCTAGTCAGGGGTCTGTCCTAGTCAGGGGTCTGTCCTAGTCAGGGGTCTGTCCTAGTCAGGGGTCTGTCCTAGTCATGGATCTGTCCTAGTCAGGGATCTGTCCTAGTCAGGGGTCTGTCCTAGTCAGGGGTCTGTCCTAGTCAGGGGTCTGTCCTAGTCAGGGTTTTGTTCTAGTCAGGGTCTGTCCTAGTCGGGGATCTATCCCAGTCAGGGGTCTGTCATAGTCAGGGGTCTGTCCTAGTCAGGGGTCTGTCGTAGTCAGGAATCTGTCCTAGTCAGGGGCCTGTCCTAGTCAGGGGTCTGTCCTAGTCAGGGGTCTATCCTAGTCAGGGTCTGTCCTAGTCAGGGATCTGTCCTAGTCAGGGATCTGTCCTAGTCAGGGGTCTGTCCTAGTCAGGGGTCTGTCCTAGTCAGGGGTCTGTCCTAGTCAGGGGTCTGTCCTAGTCATGGATCTGTCCTAGTCAGGGATCTGTCCTAGTCAGGGATCTGTCCTAGTCAGGGATCTGTCCTAGTCAGGGGTCTGTCCTAGTCAGGGGTCTGTCCTAGTCAGGGGTCTGTCCTAGTCAGTGTCTGTCCTAGTCAGGGTCTGTCCTAGTCAGGGGTCTGTCTTAGTCAGGGGTCTGTCCTAGTCAGGGGTCTGTCCTAGTCAGGGGTCTGTTCTAGTCAGGGATCTGTCCTAGTCAGGGGTCTGTCCTAGTCAGGGGTCTGTCCTAGTCAGGGGTCTGTCTTAGTCAGGGGTCTGTCCTAGTCAGGGGTCTGTCCTAGTCAGGGGTCTGTCCTAGTCAGGGGTCTGTTCTAGTCAGGGGTCTGTTCTAGTCAGGGATCTGTTCTAGTCAGGGGTCTGTCCTAGTCAGGGATCTGTTCTAGTCAGGGGTCGGTCGTAGTCAGGGATCTGTTCTAGTCAGGGGTCTGTCGTAGTCAGGGGTCTGTCCTAGTCAGGGATCTGTCCTAGTCAGGGGTCTGTCCTAGTCAGGGGTCTGTCCTAGTCAGGGGTCTGTCCTAGTCAGTGTCTGTCCTAGTCAGGGTCTGTCCTAGTCAGGGGTCTGTCTTAGTCAGGGGTCTGTCCTAGTCAGGGGTCTGTCCTAGTCAGGGGTCTGTTCTAGTCAGGGATCTGTCCTAGTCAGGGGTCTGTCCTAGTCAGGGGTCTGTCCTAGTCAGGGGTCTGTCTTAGTCAGGGGTCTGTCCTAGTCAGGGGTCTGTCCTAGTCAGGGGTCTGTCCTAGTCAGGGGTCTGTTCTAGTCAGGGGTCTGTTCTAGTCAGGGATCTGTTCTAGTCAGGGGTCTGTCCTAGTCAGGGATCTGTTCTAGTCAGGGGTCGGTCGTAGTCAGGGATCTGTTCTAGTCAGGGGTCTGTCGTAGTCAGGGGTCTGTCCTAGTCAGGGGTCTGTCCTAGTCATGGATTTGTTCTAGTCAGGGGTCTGTCCTTGTCAGGGTTGTCAGAGTCTGGAACTTTAGTGCTGATTATTTCAGGAGTTATTTTACGAATTATTAAAAATATCTTTAAAGATTATATTTTGCTCATCTCTGAATATTTAACCATGAAAAATGATTTTGTTATTTCTTCTTAGCATATATGGATTTGACATGGAATGTGAAAACGGGTTGGTATCTCTCTTAAGGTCAGAAACACTGACCCTCAGGACACCCAGGTGAGCTCACCCAGATGACTAATTCTAAACCTATGTAGGAACAGAGTGTTGCTAGATTAATGGAGGTGAAAGGTGAGAGTTTGGGAGTCTCAACAAGAGATGTGATTACTTTAGGTAAGTGCCACACTCACACATTTGTAGTGAATAACTTAGTATGTAATATACTATATATATACTGCTTTGTTTGCCAATAAAGTCAGCTCCTGAATAGTATCCAGTCAACCACCATCTTTGTGTCTTTGTGTCTTTGTTCGGGGTATGTTCTAGTCAGGGGTCCGGCCTGGTTAATCATTTCCCTAGGCAGGAATTTGCCCTGAAAATGTGAAATCTTGTCTTCAAGAAAATAGATAAAAAGTATTGTCCCAATGGATAAAGGTTTTAAAATAATGAGTAGATTCATTTTTCAAATGCAATGAACAATACCAAAGTCCTTTACAATGTCATACATTGATTTTGATATGTTATTCCCATTTTACACATGTGCAACATGGCACCACATATATACGTTCAAGCGGCCGTGGCGCAGTGGTTAGAGTGCCAGATTATTAGCATGTCTACATAAGAGAGTGGTTACTACCTTGTCATGATGCCCACCCATGTCAGAGAGATAGAGGCAGGTTTTCCCAAAGGGAAATATCAAAGAAACGTGTCCTTTTATCAATTTTAAGGCTTCTTTGTCAAGATTCTTGAAATTCATGAAACTATCTGATTTCTTGGAACGGTTTAGAGGTTCCAAGCCAAAAACTAATTTGATCACTCTGATAGAACACTATTTTCGTGAGTTATCTCATACTTGGTGCATCAAGAGAGTGGTTTTTTTTCAGATCACCTCTGTGCCAAACTACTTTCTGTCTGGCTGAACACTGAATGAGCCTATGTTCTTGTTTTTATCTCATACGTATCTACCGTAGATGGCTTATATATCAAGTAAACCGGTGTAAACATTGCAATATGTCCTTCTACCAGAACCAACTTGAGAGATCTACCAGCCTGAACACTGTACTGTACGAACCCATAATCTTGGCTTAATGTCTATTCATTTCTCATAAGGGCAGAGGAAAATAAACATGACCTTAAACAATACACATGACCTTAAACAATACACAAATCTAAGGCCTGCTTCAGATGATCCATCAATGCACGCAAAGCAAGTTCATTGAATTCCCCTTGAAAAAAATTCTCGTGTGAAGAATTGTGAAAATTCACCTTGGAATAATTAACCCTATTTGCAATGTAATGGATAATGTGCCGCCTATACCAGTGATGCTTCATTCAACATGTACAGTTGGCATGGTGGACACGTGATCCTTGAATTCTTGATAATTTCACAGATGTCCTGATCAGGAAAGCGATAGAAATCATGTGAGATTGAACATGACTTCTTGACACATGACTTCATGACAATTTCTAACTTGAACTAAACATTAAATTGAATAAATATCTCATTATGAAAATTAAATGTTAAGTATCTACACATCAAAAATCAAAATTAAATAAACACCTAAGCACAATATTAAATAGATACCTAAATATGATGATGAAGTACATCAATTACAAGCTTTCCAAAATAAAGCTGTTTTGATAGTATACATTCTTATCAATACTCTTATTTTTCTACTGGATGACATACACCAAATCTCAACAAACGAATGAGCAAAGAACGTCATGTGAAATTCTTCTTTATCAATAACATTTATTGTCAAATTATAATTACATGTAGAGAAAGTAACAATTTGCCTGTGATGTGCAAGAAAAAAATAGCTATAAGCAAGGATCCCACTGCAGCAATATGCTATTATAATATATTTTTTCAATTCTACTTTGTCCATTTTTCATGTTCCATTTTCCATGTTCCATTTTTCATGTTCCATTTTCCAGGTTCCATCTTCCAGGTTCCATTGTCCATTGTCCATCTGCCATCGTCCATTTGCCATTTTCCATTGTCCTTTATATATTGCTATTGTTGATTTTCCAGTTTTTTATTAAATATTTATGCGGTTTAATTTGTTAGATTATTATTATATGTTTTCAGTCATAAATAAAACATTGATCGTAAAATGAATCTGTACTGTCTAAAAAGTCCTAATTAAACATGAGGTATGGATGCACTACGAACTATTAAATGACTCCTCCATTGTCTGCAAATATGAAATTTTAATTGATATGACTGATTACAATTCTATAGGAATTGAAAAGAAAATATTGCATATAGCAAGTGATCCATGCATTTCCATGCGGCAAAATCAGTAAATTAAATTTATTATCCAATCGTTATAATATTGCCAGCATATTACATTCAGATTATTTCAGAATTAACTGAAACCATCCTTCAACGTCTAGTGTAGAATTATCAAAAATATTTTTTAACATCAGATTGAAGTGGAATGGAATTGTTCCATCAGGCTACCTTGACGTTCAGTGAATACTTTATATACTTTATCTATAATAATTTATCTATCATGCTTCATAAGATTGATATCATTTGTAATTGTCAATAACTTATGTATCAATGTTTGTACATACCCTGAAAACCCACCATCTGTATCTATGACGCTGAAATACAAAATGTAAATTAAGATAAAAACAGCAAAAAGCAGACATTTTGTTGGACACATTAAAAGCTCTATGTTAGACTGGCTGAAATTCGATACATGAATTCTATGCATGAATTCCAAAGAAGAATTGAATGTATTGTACAAAGGAGAGTGTATTGTTATATTGAGTGATGTTTAAGTAGGTGCTGTTACCTGATATTGACATGTAAAAACCTGTTTAAGATGGAGAGAAATTTATGAGTCAAAGGTCTAAACGGCATTTGGTGTATGGTTTGAGTTGTTGTACAAAAAGTGTTAATAATGGTGAACAAAATAACATTCTCCTTCTAATTTGTTTAGAACCTAAAGAATCACCTTTATGTACCAGCTATTTAAACTGCTTTTGGTATTTGGTTTCAGTTGTTTATAAAAAGTGTGATGTATTTAGCAAGTGCTACACACGTGACAGGAAGTGACCTATTTAGCACGTGCTAGTGACCTATTTAGCACGTGACAGGAAGATAAAAATAGTTTACATACGGGTCGTCAGGATGCAGTGGTCAGTCCCGGCCAGCAGTACAAAATATGCAGCGTCAATCATGCCGTACAGCAAGCATTTCTCATTGGCAACTATAGGGCTCGCTGTGTAGTCAAAGGCCCAGCAGGCTTCGTCAGCAATACACGCATCTCGGCACTCATCAAGAGTAGAGATGGTAACTAGACCGGAAGGGGTGAGCAACTTCTGGCCAGTATCTCTGATGCCAGCATATCCGGTGTAACAGATCATGTCAAAAGCTGAAACAAACACGCATAACAATTTGGGCCCTTTAGAGACTTTGAAACAATTTCAAACAACTTTCAACTATCTTGGTGTCAATGATTTCATAGCTTGGCTACCACTATGAAAAATGATATTGCAGTCAACACAATACCTTTTTTTGTGTTGGTATATAGATTTAGACAATTAGAATTAAAATAGAAATTTGAACAGTAAAAAGTGGTCTGGCTGGAAAATCCAATGTTTTGGGGTTAAAAAAGTTGAAAAGTATTTTGTTTTGAGAGCATTCCCACATTTTAAATAGAGTTTTAAAAACAGTAAAAGCATTACGAGCAAGACGGTAATCAAAACCATACTGTCGAACAAGCACAGGTCATGGTCAAATGGGGAAACAGTCAATCACGAGCCCGCTTGAAGCAGCCAGTGACTGATTAGACACTAATAACTGTCCATATATGGACAGTAAACCACCTCTCAGGTGCCCGTATGCCGTGCCCGGAACTCCGGTCACACGTCACTGGAACTTATGGTCGTTGTTTTGGGTTTCCCTGTTCTATATTTATGTCAATCAATCAGAGCAATCCCCTCCATAATAGTGACATTATTCACCCGATGCAGAACGAGAGGTCCTTGATAGTCCTTATATAGATTTGGACTAGCATAGTCTAGTGACTGATAAGGAAGAAATGCACCAGGTGCGCACTCACTGAAGTCACCGGAAGTATGACCCTTAGTTGTGGTTCCGGGAGGAGGACAAGTGGCGGTGAAATCAATACGATAAGTATTGACCTCGTGGGCTGATCCCTGGAAAGTACACACGGCACCTGTCTTCAGATTGTCCTGATCCCAGAAGGCGCAACTTTGTCCTCTCCAAGGGTTTGTGGCAAAGTCAAACTCAACCTAAAAAATATATATATTTGCTAAGCAAACATTGAAAATAATGTACAAAACATGTGCCACTTTGTGAAAATAGGAAATAAACATGGGAAAACCTGCTTGATTGGTATATAAGAATAAAAGGAGAGAACAGATCAAAACGTTAATTCGAAAATAAAATGGCAAATCCAAGCCAAAATATTGGCAGCGTCTTACATGATAATCAACCCAATAAAACAATTGAAGCATTCACAGAGGTCACAGGTAATTTTACAGAGATTTGGGACATGCTTGAATGATATGTGCTCTTGAAACTGTGATACAAACAAGCTATCTCATTGATATCAACCAAAATACACCTACCATGGTTATTGTGTTTTGCTTTAGGAACTATACGGTAATGAGTCAAAACTATCCAAATATGTCATGTCAGTATGGTATTTTCAGTTATGCATTGCTTATCTTATGCAGTGAGGGAGTGCTAAGGCAAGAACAGGCTTCGGACTCTTGAGATCCTTCCACCAGAACCAACTTGAGAGATCTGCCAGCCTGAACACTGCACGAACCACGGACAGAGCAAGCGCAAGTGAGGTCTCGTTGAGATCCTTCCACCAAAACCAACTTGAGAGATATCTGTCAGCCTGAACACTGCACTCACATGTTCTTTTCTTAAGATCTGTACTTTTTACAATGTTAACACTGGTCTGGTATATAAACCATCTGAGGTAGATAAATATGAGATAAAGTCAAGAGCATGGGCTCATGCAGTGTTCAGCCTGACAGATCTCTTTTGTTGATTCTGGTGGAAGGATCTCACTCGTCATTTGGACCAAAGATGATTTGCAAAAGTAGTTCGGCACATGGGTGATCTGCGAAAGTAGTTCACCAGAGGGGTGGGAAGAGAATATCTCATAGGTGCAGAAGTATGAGATAAAATTTACTATCATTCTGTCTGTCCGTCGACTTTGATCTTCTCCCATAGAAGTTGGAGTTCGTAGCTATCAGTAGGTAAGATATATTTTCAGGGACCAATTCTTGGGGATATAACGTGCATTTTGATTGGCTGAATGTATCATCGGTCCAAGTGTGCGATGGGAAAGGATTTAAATGATCATTTATGAAGTAATTTGCTGGCATTTCCAAAAAATGATTAAAAACGATGATCAGCTTAGCTGGTCAGTGACCTATTTTCTAAATGCCCAACTTCTGATGAAAAGACTCGACCTGAAATGACCATTGTTGCTGAAAGAAACGCCATTTGCCAATCTTCACCTTGCAACACGTGCCCGCCACGGTGTTGGATTCTTTGCAGCCGTGCAAACATTCGGTCAGAGTAAACATGCCCCGCTGGGATTGATAGTTTGGTCTGCCTGATTTGCATTGGTAGCATACTTCCCACATAGTACATGCTGAAACAACAAAACAATCGACTTTTATGGTTTTATTTTTCAGGGCAACAAAAGTCAATAATAAATGTTATTTGCATTGTTTCATTTGCAAACGGGGAAGATTCGTTGGTTTTGGTAGTAAATATTACGAAATGGTCTTAAGGAGTAATATATATTTCAGGGTGATGTATATGTAAATCAATGATCATCAAAATTACAAGTTTGATACCTTTGGCATCTGCGATATCTGCAGCTGTAAAATTCAGCAGAGGTGGTGTGCATTCTGAAATTACATCGATATTTTTAATAAATAATTACAAAGCAATTTTAAGCGACAATTAGATATGTGTACATATTTGAATATTTATAGACCTTTGGGTATGTGTAAACAATTATTAGAACCTTCTTATGATACATGAACCTAAACAATGAACATAATGATTTCCTTTGGCCCAGGTATTTGTCCTTACCTTCCACCTCTGAGCCGCATTTGCACTCCAGTTCGTGGTAATACGTAGTAGATGCGGCGCTAGTCTTCGATGTCTCCACGTCTGTCTTCGTCACCAAGCCCAGCAAGGTATTGGTAGCTTCGTGAATAAAAAAACAAACTTTTGAAAGTTGAACAAAAAATAAAATGTAAATTTAAAAATCTTTGTAATTTTCAGGTGTCGTATTTTTATTAATGCATCAAAAGTTTATTTATGATCAAATAAAAAAAAATATTGCTCTTGGATTGATGTTTTATAATAAGGCACAAATTATACCGGAATTCCATCCAAATCCATGGCATTTTGGTGAGGAATTCAAGCAGAAATCCCATGTTCCATGATACGTTGTGCAGTCGGTGGTGCATCCGTGGTCAGTAATACTGTCATAGGAGGTAGATGTGTAGCCAGAAGATATTCTAAAGCCACATTCTGCAAACATATATTTTATAAATTACTTTGTTTTGTTTTGGTTCGTCATCACTTTCAACATAACTTCAGTCATTTCTTGTTGAGACCTACTTATAGCAGAGAAGAGACCTACTTGTATATATAGAGAATGATATATTTATATAGTATAACTTCTTCCTTACTGGTGGGATCGGCTTGCCTACAATATTCATTGGCAATAACAAAATGTTCATATCTCTGCGAGGTACTGTTGTCTGATCTGTACTCGGTCACAGAGCCCTCCAGGTATAACTTCTTGGAGTTATCGAAAAAGAGGCAGTTTTGGATTGAGGCGTGGTAGGCGTAGGTGACCGCCCGACACTTGGGGGCGTCGTAGCAGTTCTGCATGCAGGCCGCCGGACTCGCCGCGGAAGACGTACTGTAGGGAAATATCCCGCGGGCCTCGTTGAAAACCCAGAACCGACAACCTGAAAGAATTAATAATCAGGATTTATATTGGAAATAGTCATATCTTGTCAAAGGTCCTGACAATCTAAAGACCGAGGAATTTTATTCAATATACTCTCTGTATGAGATGAGAAGAATTGTTGCATGGAATTAAGAAGATCAAGAACATCACAAATTGACTGTCACGAATACTTGCATTTTGTTCTTTACATTTATCAAGTTATCACTAGATATATATATATTTATCACTAGATATCTAGCGTCAGAACAGAAAAATAGTCTTACATCCTATTGTTCTTTTGGAAGGGTGATGCGCAGGACATTTTAGGGTTGCATTGTGGGTATTTCTCCAAGTGTTTGTGTTAGACATAGTCTGCATGTCTCCATAGTCTGAAAGCATAAAATAGGGTAATGTGATTTGAGGTTCCTATTAAAGGAGTGCTTTGAGTCTCTTTTATGCCTGAGTCATATTTGCTCCGATTCCCGAAAGGCACTTGTGGAATGAGTTTTTTTGTTTACAGACCTTTCATTAATTATGATATGTAGAGTTTTTAAAGTGTTTCATTTCATAAGGCACGTGTTCTGAACTGCCTTAATTCCTTAAATTATGTTTTTTTCTATTACTGAGAATGAAATGGTATATATTTATCATTATGTTTACGTCTGTCCATTGCCCAGATATATGGTGATAGATGAATTATTAATTATAAAAGAAATTTATGTGAATGTCATGATCAATGTAGACGTCATGATATGTGTTAGTAGGTACACAATGAAAGGTCATGATGTGGTGTGTGTGCTAGAATATAAATAGGATAGTTATGTAATGTTATTTAGAGTCTTGTGTACCTGTCAAAATGTAGGGTCAGAACGCATGAAATAGACTTGAAATAGATCTAAAAACATGCAAGCTGCAAGTAAAAAGAGTAGGCAAAATAGCCATGAAATGATCCTGAATTTTAACAGCATTCCAGACCTAAATATGTTCATGTTCATGTTGAACCACTTCAGAAAATGAAGTGTCATATCATGTTGATATTCAGATCAATTTTCATGTGTCACAACAGGCACCAGCCAATCATATTTTTGGAAATCATGACACTTTATTGTGGTAATGAAACAAAAATACAAGGTACCTCAAGATATCATAATATATAAAAGTTCTGTAAGCCAAAGTAAGACGGCATACTTAGGATTAGTCATGGCATCCACTCCCTAAATAACAAGCCCTTCCAAAGAGATTTTTCCTGTTATCTTTTATTTGCATTTTACACATTTTAGAGCACTTAGGGGCAGTTTTTAGCTCGTGGAGTACTTCAGTAAAAAAAATCAGATTTTTAAATTTCCTGACTTCTTCATAAAAATGCACTGTTTTTTTTCTGAATCATGATGGGACTCTTGTTAAAAGTGCACTACAAAGTTACCTTACATATTTCTGAAGATGACTGCATTGCCAGTGTAACATTTAAAGTTTTATATTGCTTGAAACATCAGTCAGGAAAAAAATGAAACATCGAGTGGAAACTTCTCAATGTTTGAAATTGTGAAAAGACCTGAAAACATCACCAGATAAAACACTCCTAAGTACCGATAGTGAAAAACCACTCCCCACAATATACAAAAAGTGGAGGGTGATATGTAGTCACGTAGTCTAAACCAGTCTTAACATTGGCAGAATTTCAATTCTGAAGAAGCTGAAATTCTTGTCCATATAAAAGTATGATAACAAATGATTGTTTTACAACTGGATATTGAAGAAAACAGATTATACTTTGCAAACAGCCAGGCCATGCAGACTGTGAGTACTACAGTGTGTGTTTACCACGCGCAGCCAAGTGGGATGCACTAGGGCAGATGAAATTTGACGATCTCTCTCTAGCCGTGAAATGACCGCCGGTCCCAAAAATAAATAAAAGGCAAATTCACTGCTAGAGATCCTCGAGCTAACTTAGGAGCCGTGAGGAGACCTGGGGATTATCGGTCATAATTGGTTAAAGTTTAGGCATCGTATGATGAGCTGGGAACTTTGAGCTGCAAAATAAAAGTTGCCGATGTCTTTTTTTATTTAACTCATTGGAACTAATTCTGTGTCCTGTAGACTGCCCGATGTCTGGACAGGGATCTGACCGCCCGATGTCTGGACAGGTGTCTGACCGCAAGATGTCTGGACAGGGATCTGACCTCCCGATGTCTGGACAGGTGTCTGACCGCAAGATGTCTGGACAGGGATCTGACCGCAAGATGTCTGGACAGGGATCTGACCACCCGATGTCTGGACAGGGATCTGGCCGCAAGATGTCTGGACAGGTGTCTGACCGCAAGATGTCTGGACAGGGATCTGACCGCAAGATGTCTGGACAGGGATCTGACCACCCGATGTCTGGACAGGTATCTGGCCGCAAGATGTCTGGACAGGGATCTGACCACCCGATATCTGGACAGGGATCTGACCACCCGATGTCTGGACAGGGATCTGGCCGCAAGATGTCTGGACAGGGATCTGGCCGCAAGATGTCTGGACAGGTGTCTAACCGCCTGATGTCTGGACAGGTGTCTAACCGCCTGATGTCTGGACAGGTGTCTGACCAACCAATGTCTGGACAGGTGTCTGACCGCAAGATGTCTGGACAGGGATCTGACGGAACACCTCCCCGAAATCAGCTGTTTTTTGTTTTGTTTTTTTTTCTTCACGGCTGGTGTCCAGTCGGAAATGTGACTCCGGCATTACATGGAGTCTTCCTCAATCAACCAAACAATATGGCTTCTTCATAACAGGACCAGGGAGAGTGAACAGTTAAGGTACATGTCATCATTTTATTGCCTATTCACCATTTTTGTTTGTGAAGATATATTTTTGTCAGCAAATGAAAAACAATATGATTGGGATACTTAAATCAATACTGCCCAACCTGGAGAGTTTTCAATCATCTCTATTTTCTTACCTAATCCATCCGATAGTTTCTGCTTAAACCAAGGGATTTGATAATTTCAACTTACCTGATCCACCAAGGGATCTGACAATTTCTACTTACCCAAGCCACCAAGGGATCTGACAATTTCTACTTACCCAATCCATCAAGGGATCTGATAATTTCAACTTACCTGATCCACCAAGGGATCTGACAATTTCTACTTACCTAATCCACCAAGGGATCTGATAATTTTAACTTACCTAATCCACCAAGGGATCTGACAATTTCTTACCTAATCCACCAAGGGATCTGATAATTTCTACTTACCCAATCCATCAAGGGATCTGATAATTTCTATTTACCTAATCCACCAAGGGATCTGACAATTTCTACTTACCCAATCCACCAAGGGATCTGATAATTTCAACTTACCTAATCCACCAAGGGATCTGACAATTTCTACTTACCCAATCCACCAAGGGATCTGATAATTTCTTACCTAATCCACCAAGGGATCTGATAATTTCTTACCTAATCCACCAAGGGATCTGACAATTACTTACCCAATCCATCAAGGGATCTGATAATTTCCACTTACCCAATCCACCAAGGGATCTGATATGCTTCACTTACCAGACATAAGAACACAACTGTTAGCCGTATCATCATTTGTTGATGAAACAGTTGTTTGAATTCCGACGCAAAATGGAGTGGTGTCGCACTTGTTCATACATTCAAATAGGTACTCAGTTGTCCCGGATGCAGACGTCATGGAAGCACTGTAGTCTGTTCCTATGGGAACACCAGGGTTCTTGTTATGAGCCAAATTGTAATTGATGAATCCATAATCTGGATGGAGATTCCAAGCTCTGCATTCAGAATCCAGTTCAACGCTCTCATGCACTGAAATTTAAGTAAAATACATGAATTCAATAGTATATACAAATGAATAGAGGAGAGAGATGCAAACACTACAATGTACTGAATAGAGGAGAGAGAGTAAACACTACAATGTACTGAATACAGGAGAAAGAGCAAACACTACAATGTACTGAATAGAGGAGAGAGAGGCAAACACTACAATGTACTGAATAGAGGAGAGAGAGTAAACACTACAATGTACTGAATAGAGGAGAAAGAGTAAACACTACAATGTACTGAATAGAGGAGAGAGAGTAAACACTACAATGTACTGAATAGAGGAGAAAGAGCAAACACTACAATGTACTGAATAGAGGAGAGAGAGTAAACACTACAATGTACTGAATAGAGGAGAAAGAGCAAACACTACAATGTACTGAATAGAGGAGAGAGAGGCAAAGGTCGGCAAAAATAACGCATTGAGTAAAGGGTAATGAGTAGAAAGGAAGAGTCAAACATAATGTCCTGAGTAAAAGGTAACGAGTAGAAAGGAAGGGGTCAAACATAACGAGAAGAGAACAGGGGGCAAAAATACAAACACTACAATTTTTAAGTTTAAATCAAAGGCATTACTCACGTGTAGCCTGGTGTGTACTGGAGGCCAGGAGCAGGAGGAGGACCAGGCTTGATCCCCACCTCATGGTACAAGGTCAAACTGCTTCTATCTGATCTGCCAGAAAACTTACAGTTTTATTCATTTGGAAGAGTCCACTTTTTCTGGACTTGAGATGTTCCTGTCCATTGAATTGCTTCAGTTTTTGGATGGTTTCAACATAATGAATATATTTGATATGGGATTGGTCCAAGATTATGAAGATATGTAAAGATGTGATTCTTCCAAGATTGAACTGAAGGCAGAAATGTGTTAATAAAGGACAGTTCAATTGAGTTTTATCATATCAATCATAATTTATAAGAGTGAAAATAGTTCATAAGACAAAAAACAAAGACATTCTATTTTCGTATATTTGCTGGATGTGTTTTAAACCAAATGTTTCAGCTACATTTATTTATGTTTTGTATTAAATAATATAAATACAAAAGTAAGTATATATTGGAAAAATGAATTACTTGGAATACATACTTTCCAGATAAAGGTGTCAAAAAGGTTGTATTCCTTGAATGTGGGTACATGTACCAATGTTTTGACAAATTTGATAAATTCCTTTAATGTCTTATAATATTGTTTACAATAAGTTGTGTTGCATAAGTAATGTTTGCCAAGATGATGACACACCGCCCAAGGTGAAGAGCCTCGATGCTGTAGACGTGGGCAGGTTTCCACTAAGTATTATGCCTTCTCCTGGACAAACTATGCCTCCAGTCTGTCTGTCCGTGCAGCTGCCATCACTTCCCCTCAAGGTCTGTAATAAAAACTGATCATATTGTTTTCCATTGCAAATGTGAATTTTCTTCATATGAGAGACAGGCAAACTGTCTTATTGACCTTTTCAAGTGTTTTGTCGAGTCTGTTATAAGGAAAAGATCAGCTACAAATTTATAGATGAAAGTCAATATTTTAAAGATTTGCCACAGTCTTTACAGCCGACAATTGATTAAAGATTAGATTAAGTCTTCACAGTTGAAAATTGATATTTTAAAATTTGGAGATTAATAAAAAGCCGAAAATTGATATCTCAAAGATCAGTTACAACGTTACAACTGACAATTGATATTTAAATGATGGGCTTTGGTCTTTTAGTTGAAAATTGATATTTTAAAGACTAAAGATTACTACTTTGAACAAATTCATCTCCTGTGTTTATTGTAGACGTATACTTAAGACGTATCTTTTATCTACATGTATATATGATACTAAATAGAACATTCTAATTGCTTGTTTTAATTCATCCAATACATCATGTGATTTTGTTTAAGAAACTGCCACTCCAAAGGAGCATGGTTCTGGCAAGTGATACCTTTCTGTCAACCTCTAGGAGATTTCACAGTACTGAGACTGCTTTGATCAGTAATACCCTACAAGATCTAGACAGTAAAAATCTATCTAGCCTTTCATCAGCATTTGTATTTGGTGAGTCATCTGTTTTTAAGTTTAAGGATACAGGGTTCAAATCCCGGTTGGGTCAAGTGCTTCGGTCATCATGATCGAAGAAAGGTGGACATCTGCTACTGAACTGCTTCATATTCCGGCCAGTGCTCCATGAATGGTTATCAGCAAGTCAAAACATGATCCCCAGACCCTCTTCGAAAAGAATTGGGCATTGAGTCCCGGTGACGGTCTTCTATTTAAACTGATATAGTCAAAACAGTGCTGAAAGGGTCGTTAATACGAACAAATACAAAATAAAATCATCAGCATTCGATATTATTAACAACCAAATACTGCGATCCAGACTGATCAAATAGTTGTTATGTCAAATTGAATGGATTGAGTCTTTTCAGGGTGATATGAAACAAAGTGACAAAGTGGTTATTCACATATTCTGAAATTCATTAAAAATGGGGTCCCCAAATCAGTGTTGACAGAAAAATCGATTCTTAGAATTGAAATAGAGCGAGAAGATACAAACACAATACAAAATAAGTCTTGAAGCATTCTTTATTTGGGGTAATTGACAGAATAAATATTTCTCCTTGTTCTTTTATTTTTCACAAATCCATTTTCTAATGAGTCTAATAATGGCAATAGGCAACATTATTGTTCATTTACTATCACGTGTGCTACTCTTCATTACTGAACTTCAAATGTCACACATTCGATCAAACTAATATATATACTATATATATATATATATATATATATATATTATATATATATATATATATATATATATATATATATATATATATATATATATATATATATATATATATATATATATATATATATATATATATATATACTATATATATATATATATATATATATATATATATATATATATATATATATATATATATATATATATATATATATATATATATATATAACGGAATTAAAGTTAACTATATGTAATTAAATATGTTGTTTTAATTCATCCACTATAACAAAAAATAAGTATTCTGAAATACGTTTTTGAAACATAACAGTCTATAAATCATGTACATAACATGATTGACACAGACCACCAATTAGATGACTGGTCTAGTTAAGACATAAACCACATTGCGCTCAGAGGTATGATGACTATTAGATGCATGAAGCCTGCAGTGTTCAGTGGGGCAGCATTCAGGGATCCATCCTGGTTATTGCACCTATCCTGGTCACAGTAGCTGTTGCAGGTTCTCCAGAGAGGGTCGTCGGCACAGTTGTCGTAGACAGCAGTGCTATTGGCCAGACAGCTCCGGGAAAAGCTCTCCAATCTATTCAGCTCTGAAGAAATATGTTAAACAACACAAGCAATTGTTTTATTCTTGTTTTTTTTTTTTTTTTGTTTTTTTTTTTTGTTTTTTTTGTTTTTTTGGGTTTTTTTTGTTTTGTTTTGCATTGTTTTTGTTTTCCTCAGGGTAGAATTATATTTAAAATGAAATGAATGACATGAACAGTGGATTAAGGCATATCGACATTTTTTGGTAAAAACAAAGTTTTGATGAGATACATGATTCAAAGAATCAATGCAATATGTAAATGTGTATCTTAACACAGAATTCCAATAATGAAGGAAATTGTGAAAGGAAATTGTGAAAAAAATGGCGAAAATACAGCTGGGACAAGTTCGCAGCTCTACTGTCGTCCACTGTAACCTTTCACAAGCTGGCCAGTTGCAATTTGAAATCCAAAGCTGGTATCAAAATTAACAAAAGTTTCGCATACATCAAATTCGCAACTCTTACAATTTACAATCAGAAAAGAGTGATGTTTACTTAAATTGTCTTGTCTGAAGGTGTGACATAGCCTGTCTGTATCACACTGGATGGTGTTCACGCCTGTGATGTTCTGGGGTGCGTGCACACACAGCAGTTTGTCATCCAGGTCACTCTTGGCATCGTAGGTGCACATGTAACAAGTCAATTTTCCTGAAAAATATTTGAAGGTTAAATCAGAAAATAGCGCAAATGTTTATGGTGCAATGTCCACTGCAGAAACTAAAATATTCAACACCATGTCACATTTATCATTATTTGAAAATAAAACTTTTGATATTAATGTATTATTTGAATTACTTCAACATAGGATTATGGAATGTACTGCTGCTTAACCTATTTCTCTTGATGATAAATTTACACAAATTATCACATGAATATTTATCATCTCAGGTCTAAATTCTATTCAATAGTTTTCTTTCAAAAGTAAAAAAATAAAATAAATAATTAAAAAAATAGAAATTCATGTGTTTATATATCTATACATTATAAATCCATTCTCGAAGTTCACTAAGATATTTGGCATCAAGCACATTATTTGAACGAATAAAGTCTAATGTTCCTAATCGGTCTAATGATATATATATATATATATATATATATATATATATATATATATATATATATATATATATATATATATATATATATATATATATATATATATATATATATATATATATATATATATATATATATATATATATATATATATATATATATATATATATATATATATATATATATTATAACTTAAAGATTAATGAATGGACCAGTTATCTGCTTATTTTGTTGCTCATATGCATATTCTAATTTGATGGGGTAGCACAAGCTGGCTCTACTTTGAGATATTGTGCACAACCTGAGCTACCAAGATGGCTCATTTATGAAAGACTTTAGGATAAATTATACGGTTTTCGATGTTTAAGCGACCATCGTTGCCAAACTTGTATCTCATTTTGTTCATTATTTGTTCATTATTATTATTATTATTATTATTATTATTATTATTATTATTATTATTATTATTATTATTATTATTATAATTATTATTATTATTATTATTATTATTATTATTATTATTATTATTATTATTATTATTATTATTATTATTATTATTATTATTATTATTATTATTATTATTATTATTATTATTATTATTATTATTATTATTATTATTATTATTATTATCATTTTATAATAAAAATAATTTCAACTACTTCATCAGTTTATAATGATTGTTTGTGTTTTAATGTATTTTGTTGTTCATCATCATTATTATTATATTTTTTATTATTATTTTTTGTTAATATACCTGACTTTGGATGTAAAACACTGGAGCGATGAGCGGTTGCATGGGATTAAACAATTGATTAAGCATATCTGTGAATGCATATCTGTGAATGCATTCCCACTTATTGCATTAGCAACAAAATCATTTGTTATAGCGGTAGATAAGCTGTGAAAGCACTAAAACATGTCAGTTGTAAGCTAGTGGATGATTGTCTCAACATCTCTTAGGGACCTTACTTGACAAGGATTTTTTGCGTGAAATACCCTCCCTGAGTGGGACTAAATATATGGGAATTGCTAATAACAAGTATGCGTGAAATACCCTCACTGAGTGGGACTAAATATATGGGAACTGCTAATAACAAGTATGCGTGAAATACCCTCACTGACTGGGACTAAATATATGGGAATCACTTTAAGCCTATGTCAATCATAAATTTATCACCAACTATAAACAGTTATGAACTGACTAAGGCGAGCCGTGAAGAAAAACACGTACTCGTTACACAGTCACAAATATTGCAGAAATGTATTTAGTCGCCAAATATTTATTCCATCTAAAGTGACTGTTTTGAACTTCTCTCCCGGGGCAGAACCCTCTAGCAATGCAAACGCATATCACGCCATTGCACTCAATTTTTGTTTTGTTGTTTTTTTGGTAATGTATTGGAACAGAGCCTTTTTTTCTCAAGGTATCTTCCATTCGGTAACAACAATATAGATAACCTGCCAACATCTTAGCTATTTAATATATGTGAATAATGTATTGTTTGGAATAATATACTAGCCGTGTTGTAGAAATTATATTGCAGAGAAAATGCAATACCTATTGCGCTTATCAATGCGTATTTTTAATCTCAATAACTACACCACATACTTTTGACAATGCGCACGCGCTGAATAGTTTTTCAGAGAACAATAGTCAAATAGAATATGGACGGGAGTAACACAACGGTTATCACCCAAAGCTAGGATTCTTATTGCAAAAGTGGTTATACATTGTTTTGTTAGATATCACACAAATCACTTCCCACAAAATAGCAAATATTTTCTTGTGTTTCTAATTAGAGGTTATAAATTGTATTAATTGTGTTTTTTTTTTCTTTCTTTGTTTGAGGCTTTACTTCACTGTCAACAATATTTCATAAATAAGTTGACATCAGATTAAAAAGATAAACAGGCACGGGCCTCAACTCTTATGAGAAATTGTGTAATGTCGACACAGCGAGGAACCTTTGGATCACCACAAAGAAACTTGTACTAATAATCTTGTGCTCTAAGCAACTGTGCCACGGTCCATGGCCTTTTACGTTACTAGTAACAAATAGATAGCATGCTATGGCCATTAAGTCTGGAACTATCCATTTGTTATCACCATAATGCAGTAACAAATTGATAGCATGTTATGCCTATTAAGTCTGGAACTATCCATTTGTTATCACCATAATGCAGTAACAAATAGATAGCATGTTATGGCCATTAAGTCTGGAACTATCCATTTGTTATCACCATAATGCAGTAACAAATAGATAGCATGTTATGCCCATTATGTCTGGAACTATCCGTTTGTTAACACCATAATGCAGTAACAAATAGATAGCATGTTATGGCCATTAAGTCTGGAACTATCCATTTGTTATCACCATAATGCAGTTACAAATAGATAGCATGTTATGGCCATTATGTCTGGAACTATCCATTTGTTATCACCATAATGCAGTTACAAATAGATAGCATGTTATGGCCATTAAGTCTGGAACTATCCATTTGTTATCACCATAATGCAGTAACAAATAGATAGCATGTTATGGCCATTAAGTCTGGAACTATCCATTTGTTATCACCATAATGCAGTTACAAATAGATAGCATGTTATGGCCATTAAGTCTGGAACTATCCATTTGTTATCACCATAATGCAGTTACAAATAGATAGCATGTTATGGCCATTAAGTCTGGAACTATCCATTTGTTATCACCATAGTGCAGAAACAAATAGATAGCATGTTATGGCCATTAAGTCTGGAACTATCCATTTTTTATCACCATAATGCAGTAACAAATAGATAGCATGTTATGCCCATTAAGTCTGGAACTGTCCATTTGTTATCACCATAATGCAGTTCATCAAATGTGTCATCATTCCTCCAGTCAGATTAAATAAGTGTTAAATGTGTATATAAGCACCTATCAGCAAACATTAAAAAAGAACTTTGATCTTACCAGCATGTTGTGCATTAGCCAAAACTGGAATATAAAGGAATTGTGAACCAAACCATTATTTATTTTAGAGATAAAAAAATATTTGAGTATGATATTTTCATATTCATGGTCAATAACATAGGACTCTTATGACTACGATGGTGGCAAGTGTTCTTCATATCCGGTAATGTGGTTACACTGTTCATAGTTGTAACAGTAAAATTGATATAGTGTCAATTTACAGCAAAAGTTGGTGGCAGCACAGTCACCAGCAACTTCGATTGTACATGTTTCAACTAAAAGAAGAATGAGATCATGATGCTTGGAATATATCAAATGTCATAAGATGTAATATTTTCCGATTAAAAAAAATAGTCAATTTACAATTAATAAATGGGAACGCATTGACAATTCACTGTCATTTAAACTTGACATATTTCTATAAACTTACAATTCAGGGTTATATATTTGGTAATATCGATATCAGAGACTTAGAATTCAGAATTTAATGCCCAGGTAAAATTCAGCAAGACGTAAAATGTACCCCACTGACAGACATGATAAACATCCCCTTTAATTTATGAGTAAATAAATATCTACTTACATGTACAAAACAATATGCAAAACGAGACCGAATGTATGATGCATAATTTGCCAGCACTTGAGAACATCTTGCAACTATCTGATCTGTATGGATATTATAATCCAAAGATAAAAACGTCAATAAGATTTGAATGATAAATGCAACATCAAAAATGTCTCTACCCCACGATCCGTCAACAGCGTTCTAAAGACCAACAAAGTCAAATTTACCTTTCTGGAACTCGCCTGAGTTTAGTAAAGAAAGTTTATTTTTTTCTGAAACAACAAGTTCTCTCTAACGATTTAGACCATAACAGGTTTTTAAAAAACCTGACACTAGGACGCTATGCCACTCTTGGTTCTATTCCGTTGCGTGAAGTATTTTTCACATGAGAGAAATCTGAATATTTTCTAGAGAATTCACTTTCACAATTTTTTAAATAATTACTATTGGCCTGAATGAGATGCTTTCCACGCTTCAGCTCAGTTACTCTCAGGTTAAAAATACTTAGGAACTTCCTGGTTCCTTTGTATAGGAACTATGTTATTACTAACCTATTATAACTGAAGTATGACGAAGTTATCTGGTGAGAAGTAGTGTAAGACACAACACATCATGTAGGACACAACACATCATGTAGGACATAACACATCATGTAGGACATAACACATCATGTAGGACACAAGACATCATGTAGGACATAACACATCATGTAGGACACAACACATCATGTAGGACGTAACACATCATGTAGGACACAAAACATCATGTAGGGCATAACACATCATGTAGGACATAACACATCATGTCGGACACAAGACATCATGTAGGACACAACACATCATGTAGGACACAACACATCATGTAGGACACAACACATCATGTAGGACACAACACATACAGTTACAACACATCATGTAGGACACAACACATCATGTAGGACATAGCACATCATGTAGGACACAACACATCATGTAGGACACAACACATCATGTAGGACACAACACATCATGTAGGACACAACACATCATACAGTTTCAACACATCATGTAGGACACAACACATCATGTAGGACATAACACATCATGTAGGACACAACACATCATGTAGGACACAACACATCATGTAAGACACAACACATCATGTAGGACACAACACATCATGTAGGACACAACACATCATGTAGGACACAAAATGTAGGACACATCATGTAGGGCACAACACATCATGTAGGACACAAAATGTAGGACACATCATGTAGGACACAACACATCATGTAGGACACATCATGTAGGACACAACACATCATGTAGGACATAAAATGTAGGACACATCATGTAGGACACATCATGTAGGACACATCATGTAGGACACATCATGTAGGACACATCATGTAGGACACAATATGTAATCATAAATCAACTCGTGGTAGTTAACTGTTTAGAACCACCAAGAGCAATATTTTAAACCTTCCTTCTTTTGCAAAAACAGTAGGATCTATAATAAAGCAGAAAATAAGTTAAATGGAATAAGTTAAATGATCTGACGATTTGAACAAAGCCAAGACATAATATGATCAAAGCCAAGACACAATTTGACCAAAGCCAATTTTTGACATAATAGTATGCGTATCAAAGCAAAGTTGGCAAATTCAACAGTTTTGTGAGGTTGTTTATCCCTACGTGTTTGGCACCTAAGAGATTTTGAGACGTTTTTCGACCAATAGTAGTGTTTTCACAGCTTGGCTAGCGATATCACAATGATTGTGACCGTAATAGAATCAATACATATCCGTTAGTCATTCTCCCTGTGCACCTTTTCAATCCCCGCCCTGTTTCCATACGAATTTCCTCTCAATGTTTTTTTTTCTCTTAAAAATTCATGAAATGAGGTCTTCAATAAATTTTTCCTTGCAAAATAAAAATATTTATACCCCAAACTTAGTGATAAAATGTTATTACCCATCAAATTTCCAATACATATATTTCTGTGCCATTTGAAAGTAGACGAGTCTTCTGCTAAAATCCAAATCATCCATCGGACACTTTATCAACAAACTTTGTTTATCTGACCAGTGATCAAGTGCAAACACATGCTTAGTAAAGTTTTGCAAACAATGGGGCACTTTCAAATGGGGACAATGGAGTGATTTGGCTCACAGAGGCCTGTATGTCCATTAATGTTTGTACATTGGTACAGGCCTAACACCCTGACAGACCACAATTTTCCCTATCTGCTCTACCATACGCTGCATTTTCAAAGCGCTGCGATCGTATTTTACCCAATTCTTTGCACACGGCACATCCGGGAACAGCGGCGACAGCCTGTTCGGACCATAGTCGCCTCTGCCTTTCATCTTTACATTGTTGTTTTTCTCAGTTTTGCCTCCGTAATGTTGACATAAATTAGTTAGATTGCAATATACTTATATAAAGATTACACAACAAACATGCAATAGCACTGACATTGGCGTGTCAATGTACAACGTCAGTCTGAAATTTCCCTCCCATCTTGAAACAAGGCGGGCAGAAGTTTACAACGCAACATCTTTCCCGTCATGCACTGCTCTCTCGCGCCAATTTCGTCATTTTTTCACGGACCAGCTAAAAATTTGGGAGAGCAGATAGCGAAAATAGAGGTCACATATGCTTGTATACATGAGACCACCTGGTGGCATTTTCAGCAAAACACAATAACCATAGTCTGTGTATTTTGGATGATTTTTCACAAAAGAAAATAGCACATTACACTTATCTCAATTTAGATTATCGATTAGTAACATACACCGTTTGTGTATAATGTTATATTATATATATATATATATATATATATATATATATATATATATATATATATATATCTTGCCTGATTTTAAATTATGTATTAATGTTTCTAAAGAATTAAAAAAATGTATTCAAATTTCAAGTTTCTTAACATTTATAGTTTATATGAGGAATCTATGAAAACTAGTTTTCCCCATCAGAGGGCAGTAGAAATGAACATCAGTACCAAAACTGACACTAGGGGGCAGATTAAGGATTCAAATTTATGGATATCCAACTGTCATTTTATACTGTGCAAACAGCCAAAATTCATGAATTTGAAATTTGTTTCTTCCTTATAATACCCTTTTAAATGTGAAATAATATAAATATGTTCAACTTTGTATGAACAGAATTTTGTATTCCTCCTCCCAAACCAAGTCTGGCCAGATCACCATGCATGCAATTTCAGTCGATGTGGCTAAAATATCAACGAAAACATTCTTTAAATGTTCCCATTTTGTGCTACAAACATTCATGTAACTAAACATTCAATTTACATACCTTGATTTGTTGATTAGCAGCAGAAATTCAGCAGAAAAGATTGATGGTTGAATTTTGGCAGTTGACCATGTGGTATATTTTAAACAGAGACTACTTCCGCTTCCTGTTTAAACTGCCACTAGGTGAAAAAACACAAGGTGGCTCCACGTGTAAATGCATTCAAGTTTTTCCAATTAAAAAAAAATATCTCTGGAAAATTATAATTTAATATTATATTTTAATCTATAATGCAAATAAAATATGATTTTGAGGCACACTTTTTTTTGGAGAAAATCTTAGAAAAAAAAGTCCAATTAGTAGATATTAGATATGTTCCATGGTTCGATTTAAAAATTTTCAATTTTGTCACAACGTTGTCACAACGTTGTCACAACGTTGTCACAACATGAGAATCACGACGTTGTATTACAACGTCCAGGCAACGTCCTATCAACGTCGTATCATGACGTTGTAAATAGGTTGAGATCTGACGTTGGTACTCAACGTTGTCACAACGTTGTCACAACGTAAAAGTACAACATTTCCAGATAACAACCTCCTCACAACGTTGTGGCTACGTTGTGTGTTTGCTGGGTTGGCGACCCTATAAAATATTAAAAGAAAACATTCTCGAGGGAAGAAAAATAAAACCTTAAAAGGAGGAACTTAGTAATATGAACTGCTGTGAGGACAAATTATTCAGTTACTCTAAGGTTAAATACTTTGAACTTCCTGGTTTGTATAGGAACTGCGCTGTTGCTTTTATATTATATTATATTACTGAAGTATGACGAAGTTATCTTTTGGAAAGTAGTGTCACATTATAGTAGAACACATCATGTAGGACACAACACATCATGTAGGACACAACACATCATGTAGGACACAACATATCATGTAGGACACAACACATCATGTAGGACACAAAACATCACGAAGGACACAACACATCATGTAGGACACAACACATCATGTAGGACACAACACATCATATAGGACACAGCACATCATGTAGGACGACACAACACATCATGTAGGACATAACACATCATATAGGACACAACACATCATGTAGGACACATCATGTAGGACACAGAATGTAGTACACAGAATGTAGTACACAGAATGTAGTACACAGAATGTAGTACACAGAATGTAGGACACAACATGTAGGACACAACACATGTAGGACACAACACATCATGTAGGACACATCATGTAGGACACAACATGTAGGACACAACACATGTAGGACACAACACATCATGTAGGACACAACACATCATGTAGTACACAAAATGTAGTACACATCATGTAGGACACAACATGTAGGACACAAAATGTAGTACACAAAATGTAGGACACAAAATGTAGGACACAAAATGTAGGACACAACATGTAGAACATAACATGTTGGACACATTAAAAAAATGGTTAAAAAATGGCCAAAAACCCAACAAAAATAATGGTATAATAATTTCCTATAAATATTGAAAAATCCTTATAGAAAACAATAGAAAACATGGGGTTCAATATTATACAGCTTAGAAATGGACGTTCCGACTCTGCGCAGGAGTCGTACGAAGCATGAAAAAACGAACTAGTCTGGCGACCGTAAGGGAGAGGGTCCGAAATTTAAAAACATTAACTCAAACAATCAAATTCGTTTTAAAAGCACAATCTGCTTCAAAAAAACTTCAAAATTTCTCGGAAAACGTTAAAGTCATAACGTTTTACACGTAACAAGTATTTTGGTCGCAAAAAACGCCCTCCAAACCACGAAAAAAAGTTTTTTCATATAGCACCTCCACCAAGAGCTAGAAAAAAACAACAGCACCTCCAGACTGGAGGCGCCCCAGAGGATTCCTATATAAGCAAGACCTAGGATAACGCAGTCAGTCCCCATCCAACTGACTAGATCCAAAGTGATTGAAACCAGTGTGGGTATTGGCTGGGACTGCGATCGTTGTTCAGATCGTCTTATGCAGCATCGCCTACTTACTAATGATGGACACATTATGTACAACTATAAGAGGTATTTAATTGCAAGGTTGGAACCATATGTTTTTTGTGATCATAAAATTGTTATTGTAAATGTATAAAACAAGGCAGAGATTTGAATTGATTTTACTCAAATACCCATGAATTACAATGCACATATATATCAAAACATGGGAAATCATAGACTCTGTGATAAGAAAAATAGATGCTAACAAGTATTTTGCCTTTTTGCATTAGGAGAAAAGAACCCTGCTTTATATATTTCTATCTAAACACAATATTTACTATCAGACCAATAAACCAAAATGAAATTGAACATATATATAGTTTAATATTCAAATTCTCTTATTGTATGTTCGTAAAGACCTTTATTATTTAAAGGTTATTGTAGAATAATTGAACATTATCATTTTTATAACAACAAATGGATTATTCATGATTCTATATATAACCTTCGAATATCCCTGTATTCAGTTATATGTAGTAGATCTTGCCTACTTCTCTGGCATCCCGCTGGGTCTGCAATGCTTTCTGACTGTGAATGGTATTTCTTGCTAGTTTTTTTTCAAAGTGTATCCATACCACCCTTCTGCTCCGAGCTTGGTCATTTGTCTGGCACGTAGACTGAGCAGTGGTGTATGGGGCCTTGCTATGGGCCCCCCTCTGCTGTTGTAGTTCAAAAATGGCACCTGATAACTTATTGCACTTGTAAATGTATTGTCCCTTCTCGAAAGAGCAATCTGCTTCTTGGCATCAATGTATTTCTGTAGGGTGTTTTCAGATGGTAAAATACATGGCTGACTTAAGCCATATGTTTTATTTGGAGAAGCGTCGTTTTCTTTCACCCCCTTTGCTGTTTTGCTTTTTTCTATTATGACATATTTGGTTGTTTTCACTTTAGTTATAGTTTTGAGCTCATCTTTACACAAGGCAGGTGTATATTTTCTTAACTCAAACTTTCTATGCCTGCTAAGCCAACATTCCACTTTTTCGTTGCCATCAATGCTCTCAGCAGGTGGCAGCACCTTCCTTTGTCCATACCTTGATAAACTTTCCAGATAGACTTGACTACTGTAGAACCAGCTTGGTACATTCCCTTTTCTTTTTGGAAAGATGGCGTCAGTTCCACTTCCAGTTCCGGTTGATTCAGTATGTGTAGCCCCACACCTCAGGCAGCCTTGATGATGAGGAATACGTTTTGGGTATGACATCTTTCAAATATGACAGTCTGTCCATTAAATGAATTATAGATTACCCTCCTTTCTGCTTCCAGAGATTGTTCTCTTAAATCACAAAATTCTTCCGGAGATTGTTCTCTTAAATCACAAAATTCTTCCGGAGATCGTTCTCTTTAATCACAAAATACTTCCAGAGATTGTTCTCTTTAATCACAAAATTCTTCCAAAGATCCTTCTCTTTAATCACAAAGTTCTTCCGGAGATTGTTCTCTTTAATCTCAAAGTTCTTCCAGAGATCGTTCTCTTTAATCTCAAAGTTCTTCTGGAGATTGTTCTCTTTAATCACAAAGTTCTTCCGGAGATTGTTCTCTTTAATCTCAAAATTCTTCCAGAGATCGGTCTCTTTAATCTCAAAGTTCTTCCGGAGATTGTTCTCTTTAATCACAAAGTTCTTCCGGAGATTGTTCTCTTTAATCACAAAATTCTTCCAGAGATTGTTCTTTTTAATCACAAAATTCTTCCAGAGAATGTTCTCTTTAATCACAAAGTTCTTCCGGAGATTGTTCTCTTTAATCTCAAAGTTCTTCCAGAGATTGTTCTCTTCAATCACAAAATTCTTCCAGAGATTGTTCTCTTTAATCACAACATCACAAAATTAAGATATTCATTCCATTTTCAGAGATAATCTACGGTTCTTTGAATACTTCTCCTCTGAAAAATATTTTAATCAGATTATCACCATTCCCTGGTAATTATCAGTCCCAGATATTCATAGTTATCTATCACAACAATTCACAAATCCTTGAAGTCTATCAAGTGTCTTGAGATTTTGCTCTTCTAAAATGTTAGCAAAACCTTGCATACACCTAGATAATTGATGGGTAAGCTGGTTCCTTTTCACCAATGAATAATTCCCCCTCAGAAAAGCGTTTGAATTGAGTAAAGAATCCAGTTAGAATGCAGTAAGAATCTACATCATACCTGTTAGCTACAGTGTTTGCTGCTTCTCGGACAAACAGCAACAACACAATTGGTAAGAAACTTGTTATGATCTATGCTTACCAGTGTACCCATGTAGCCATGTATCATTTCATTACCAGGTGGGGGTAAAATTACAGGCGACGACAACAGAGCTATGGGTGACAGCAAAGCTGCCATGTATTTTATCAATCGTTTGCCGGTGTTTATCACTTCATTCGACTCTGTTGGCACATGCATGTCAGACAACAACAAAACGAGAATATTTTCTAAAGTGCAGACGCACTTAAATGCTTTTAATATTGTACTTCAGTTCTGTTGTCGTCCGCACCTCTGTTGTCGTCGCCTGTACTAAATTGCTATTCATCAACATTGCTTTCAATCGAGATGGCAGTCTGAAGTGCGTTACAATTTATCAAAACTCTATCAAATGCGGTGTTAGGAATCAAATACAAATGAATGCAAATGAACTACCAGAGATATGTACATGTGTTAAATTAAATGTCTCTGGAAATACACTTTAATATTGATTTGTCTTTTCATGATATACATACCCATCTCAAGACAGAGTATGATGTATATGTTTCAGGTACCCATTTATTAGAACGATTTCCCCTTTGTAGAGTAACAAATCCATAACGAGGCTATAATGCCATTATTTAAACAGGGAGCTATGTGTCTATGACCAGTGGAAGTCGTGTCCATTTGTCCATTTGTTCTGTAAATACCACACAGATTGATCAATTGAATGATGCATTGACCACTACAAATGTGTATGAGTATTTATCATAATATATATGTATATATATATATATATATATATATATATATATATATATATATATATATATATATATATATATATATATATATATATATATATATATATATATATTGATTTTGAAACGAAACATAGAAAAGCTTTTATTGTATCAAACAATATGTTTATACACGTTATATGAGTCGAAATAAGAACTAAAAACATTCACCCTCAAACCTTAAAAAACTTCTCTGTCCCTCCCGCCAATGATTGGCTATTAATACAGATTATGAACGCGCATGCGTCTCGGTCAGCCAACTCAAGGTCGTGACCTCAGGCTGGTCAACTCTGATTGGATGATATTTTGGTGGATGTGAATCCCATTTGACACTGCACATGTAGTTCCAAATATTACTAATATTACTTCCGATGTAATGTAGAGTAGCTTTCATGTAGCTTTTCGTGAAATCATAGATGAAATATTTTATATCATTGAGAAAAGCTGATTAATGTTTTTTTTTCAGACCCTTTTGGACTTCAGCCCGGGGACACCTTAAGCCGAAACTTGAATATTTTTGCCCAGTTTATTGACTTAATATTATAAGGTAAAACGTATATCCTTCTTTTCGTATATATTATAATCTTACATGATGTGTGAAACATTATATCACTTGTTCTGAATGAACCCAACATGACGCATTTATTTCCTAAATGACTTTAAAGTAATATGGACTGAGTTATTATCAGACTCTTTTATTCAGCCTTTAATGGAGATGATTACTATTCTCTGTGATATTTTATATCCTGGCTGCTGTATAAAGTAATGAGTGTTCTCTGTACAGTTTGCAGGTAGTCCGATGAAAAGACCAGGTTAAAGGATTATGATTTGAAATATAAAATGGCAATTTTAGCTCTATGCTGAGGCAACCGTTTGACACCTTAACACCAGTCTACATGATTGATTTTCTCACAATATTTTAAGTTCATTTTGTCAAGGTAGTTTCCACGTGATATATGAAATATTCCAGCCTTTTATTGAATCGATATGCATTTAAAATATTGGATTTGATACAATCATAGAATGTGTATTATTATTTTTATCCATTAACATGTGAGTTTACACAACAGCGATATTGTTTCCCATACTAAAGGTCCAGGTTTCGATTCCTGGTTGTGACACGTAGTTAGTCATCACACATGACTGATTCATGCTATTCAGTTGATTCTTATAGCAACAAGTACTCAATGCCTCGTTATCATAGGCCATGTTATTATGCCTATTTGACCATGTAAAAGAAAGATCCTCAGTAATTCTTCAAAAAGAGTAGCGCATTGAGTCCATGTGGGCGGTTTCTGTAGGCGCTCATTTAGACTGTATAGTGTTTATTATGAAAAGGCCATCATTGCAAATAAAACATAACATGATTTTTTATTGATTCAAAGGTTGTGGTTTCGATTACCGGTCATGCCATGACTGCAAATAATGTTGAAAGTGAGGTAAAACCTCAAAGAAACAAATATTAGAATGTACCCTGTTCTGATATACGCACTCGTTAATACTCTGTCAACGATGAAGTTAGATACACAATTTATTCAAATATATGTGAAGTTTGTGCCACTCATATCTAGCGGAAAGAGAAAGGTATAAAGGAATATTTGACATGTAGCAGTACAGTACATTTCAAGATATCTCAGTGGACTTCATTATGAGATTATTAACGTGGCTGACAATTATCAACTTTGCAGTGTTTATAAACTCTTTGGAAACGGATGACGATGTTAAGGTATAACACATAATATATAGATATTTGTCAGAATAAGCATACAAATGTGAAGGTAAGATGTGAATTATTGTTGACCTGTCCAGAAAATGAGGTTCTAGTACATCGTCTGTGTACAGATATTTAGACAAGACATGAGGTAATTGATAAGAGATTGTGTAAGAAATAAATGTATGACAGATACTTTTTAATGTAAATTGCAGAAAAACAACAGCACAGATATAAAACCAACAGAGGAAAACTACCTATCAACTTCCACAGAAATGGGTGGTGAGGTCAATAGTTACTATACTATATCATCCTGGATGTGGAAATATCTGCCACCAGTACTACTTCCCTTTGGAACAGTGTCTAACATCCTCACCTTTATTGTATTCTCCTCCAAGACCATGAGAGGTTCTCTGACATCATTACTTTTCAGAATTCTGGCCATTCTTGACCTATCTCTTCTTTCTTCGCATGTCTGGGCAGCTGTACTTTATTATGATTTTGGAATCCATACATTTACTATCAATAATGTATCATGTAAAATATTCAGTTTTTGGTATTTCACCTCCAAGCCAATGGCCTCTTGGGTTCTGGTTCTTATTGGCCTTGAGCGAGTCATTGGGGTTACTAGTCCACACAGAGTCAAATTGCTGTGCACTCCAAAAAGAATGCTTACAGGTTTAATCATAATTTTATTTCTGACTATAATTCTGTATCTTCCTTCTATACTTTCAATGCAATTGATATTTATCTATGATAATGATGGTAATTTCATACAGAAGTTCTGCAAAATTGGATACATAGGATCTCATGCATTGAGACACTATGGTGCAAATATTTGGCCTTTTGTTGATTTTGCAATGTACACTGCCATTCCTTTTATTTTGATGCTTTCATTTAACATAATAATTATTGTAAATCTTATTTTGGCAGCCAGAAAGAGAAGTCAGGTGTCTCAAAGCTCCAGTAATGTTAGTGGAGTGACCAGAATGCTACTAACTGTGAGCTTTATGTTCATGATTCTCACCACCCCAATGGCTTTTAACTACATCCCAGCCCATATCTCTCACATCTCTGTTGCTGGGAAATACTTTGTTCATACATTGGCTTATATCTGTCTTTACACTAATCATTCCATAAATTTTATCTTATATTGTTTAAGTGGCAACAAATTCAGAGAGGAACTCAGATATATACTTCTCAGAAAAAGATAATATATTGAATAATGAGAAAGAGAAATAATTAAGGTCATGAGTATTTTACTGATAGAAAGTCATGAGGAATAAAATAAAAGCTTTGTTTGTTTGTTTCTTTGGGGTTTGTTTCTTGTGTGGCTTTGAAATTGTTTTGTTAGACTCCAAGATATCTATTTATAATGGAAGAATCACACCTGAACATGAAGATTTTCCATGTGTTGTACCAGCTAAAGGATCATCAGTTTATTTTGTTATACCTATTGATAAGATTTCCAACTGTGTGAATTGACACTGACATATGATACAGATACCACTGGGTGGGTTGTCATGTCATGACAATTCAGTGAGGCAGCACTATATCTGCTACAAATAGGTCTCACCACGAACAGACCAAACCCATTTGATAGTTTTACAGGTAGTGTGGGGGCAGCAGAGGATACATAAATGTACAATGTGGAGTATAAATTAACAATTTTCCATTTATTTAAAAAGCGTAGAGAATGAACAATATGGTATATAAGCCTTTTAAAACACTTGCTTTTATATACAAATTAAACAGCTTCAAAATCATAAAATGGTCGTTTGTCTTCTATTGTAGCTAAAGCTTAGTTCAATATCCAGTTAGCAACCTTAATCCTAACCAGCCAGGAGCTGAGGTCCAGGTTCTATGGCAAATTAAACACCCAAGTCATAAACCACAAGGGCAACCAAGGTTGCAGTTCTAAGCCTGAACACTGAGTTTCTGCAGCCTCTTTTATGCTTTGGCCAAGTCCATTTGACACCCTGCGGGTAAGCAACCATGTCCCTTGTCAAAGCATAAACCTATTAAATACTTTTAGTCCAGTAATTCATTTTTATTGAATAATTTCACATTCATAATACTTATGTATAAAATAAAATTGAATATAAAATACAACAGAATTTAGTCATGGTGCTAAATAAATCTCACCTCAATCCCTGCATACACCTGCCAGAGGCAGGCCCTTCAAAAAGGTGTTCCCTTTATGGAACATCCCTTTCTGGACTTAAATGCACTTTTTTACCAGCTCATTGCATATAATTTATCAAAATGATGCTTTTAGATCCCTTCCCTAGCAAGTAAACCACAACATTATATAACTGTACTTTGGGCTCAAAACAGTAGGTTTAATAACTTGGCATGAACCACAAAACTACAATTTCAATATGGCCAACTTTCAATGTAAACAGCCATCAACATTCAATGTAAAGAGCCATCAACATTCTACATACTACATTACTAAATACTCTCAATACCCTAATTGTGTGATAAGCATCCTATAATCCTGACCTTTTTACCTAAAACTATCTCAATTATGCATAAATCAAACATACATTAATCATACATACATAAATCATGCAAACAAATTCTAATAAGGATCTGAGCCTTTCAGACATAACTGATGTATATGAAAATACTACAGAGGTTCTTGATATTCATGTGACTATTATTAGTAGGTATGTTAAAATTAGGAAACCCTATCCTTGGTATAGTGATGAGCTACACACAGAAAGAGTATCGAGTGCCTCAATGATCAGTCCGCGACTCAATTCTATTCACTATTTACATGCCGTCAATGGCAGATATAATGGAAAACTATGGTCTTAGCTATCATGTATATGCTGATGATGCACAACTACACATTTCTTTTAAACCTAATAACCCAAATGATGTTAAATTTAATTATGGAAATATTGAAAATTATATAAACTACATTCAGGATTTTCTTAAAATAAGATTAGACTTAATAACGGAAAAATAGAGTTATCTTGGTGAAATTCCTAATTCTGTACAAATTTGTGATACTAAATCTTGTGTAATAAATTCACAAAGAGTTAGGGACCTGGGCGTTATATGTGATGACAAAATGACTTTAAAATCAAATTGTACAAATATGCAAAAACAGGTTTTTTTCATCTTTAAAATGTGGCATCTATTAGAAATTGTCAAAATGAAAAAACTGCATATATGTTAATGCATGTGTTTGTCATATTACTGCAACTCTCTGTCAATTGGTCTTCCATCTAGT
>OX439012.1:26010165-26233734 GCA_949316495.1 Amphiduros pacificus
TTTCAATGCCTCTTGATCTCAGTGAATACTACATCATGTATCCACCTGCATTAATGACTGGCTGCATTAACACACTATACCTGATACTTACTTGATACAATGGTCTATCTTTTGACAAGTTTTTACCAACTTAGATGAATTATTTGTCACAGATAATTTTCGATGGTTTTTGCACTTTGGATCCAAACCCAATTACAACACTTGCACTTGGATCCAAATAAACAATACAAAATGTACATGTTTTCTTGTATGCACCTATACTGCACTTTACCCATTTTTGCTGTATATTCTTCAAACCTAAAATGTCAGCTGTATCCATTGATATTAGGAATCATTATCAAACTTTCACCTCAGAGGATAGTATATATGATCACAGAAAATGTTGTTGCAAATATACAAATACAATGTTAGGTTTCCGATATGTTATCCTGCAGTATGACTAACACAAATATTGATGAAGAAATCCTCAAATACAGTGGTGGTTTGGCAATCAACTCTCTCACAAATATCATTCAGGTAGATGAAGATGAGAATAACCAACCAACATGTATAAAGCATTCTCCTTATTATGACATTGAAAGAATGGCCAATCTAGTATCCAGTAATAAAAACTCATTTAGTATTATTACCATTAACATACAATGTATTCGTACAAAATTTAAAGAACTAAAAATTTTTATCCAACGCTTAAAAGAACAAAAATGTATTTTTGATGCCATTTGTATACAGGAGACTTGGTTGTCAGCTACAGAAGATGTTGGACAATATGAAATATCTGATTATAAGTTAATTGATCAACCATACTCCTGTACTACAAAAGGCGGTTTGATCATATACCTACGAAATAAATTCAAATATGAAAAAAAATTAACACTGACTGAATATGATATATGGGAAGGCCTAATAATCGAAGTAAAAAAAGGAGAGCAACTGACCAAACCACTACTGATTGGAAACATTTACAGGCCACCAAATAATGTAAATGAAAATTTTGAGCAATTTACTAGAGAATTTGCACCTATCCTAGAACGTTTAGGGAGATCAAAAAAAGACATTGCCATCGCAGGTGATTATAATATAAATTTATTGAAATTGAATGAAAAACCTGCAATTAGTGATTACTTTGATATGTTGACCAACCACAGCTATTATGTTAAAATTACACTCCCAACTCGTTCTAGTGTAAGGCATGGAACTCTAATAGATAATATTCTACGCAAATTCTCAGAAGTATCTATGAATAGCTCATCAGGTATACTTATCAACAAAATATCTGACCATCAGCCATGCTTCACATTATTTCATGATATCTCACCACAATATGCTGCAAAGCCAAAATATGTAAAAATATGCAAATACAATCAAGATTCCACACAAAAATTTGGAGAAAAAATCTCATCATTACTTGAAGAAACACCTTTGAATGCAAATTTGAATTGTGACCCAAATCTAAATTATAATATCCTAGATACTATCATTACTGAAGCTAAAGACTCATGTATGCCAGAGAAATTCATCCGTTTTAATAAATATAAACACAAAAGGTCTGATTGGATAACTCAGGGCATACTGAAATCTATAGAACATCGTGATAGATTATACAAAAAATTGAAAACTACCAATCCTGATAGTCCAGAATATACAGAGCAAAAAGTCAATTTGAGAACTTTCAACAATATTTTACAAAGTTCTATGAGAAATGCACAAAAGCTTTACTATAGCTCAATTTTTGAAAAATTCAAAAATGATATGACTGGCACTTGGAAAACTATAAACAGTATTTTGAATAGAACTAAAAAAAAGAAACAATTTCCTGAAATGTTCAAAGATGGTGAGAATGAAATTCGAGATAAACTGGAAATTGCAAACAAATTTAATGAATTTTTCACAAATATTGGTCCAGATCTTGCAAAAAACATCACAGCACCCCTCGGCAAATCATTTGAAAAATTTTTAAAACCAAAATTAGACCATATTTTCAAATTTGAACTAATAGTTGAGGAAGATGTTACTTCAATTCTCAGTAAAATAACCCCTAAAACGAGTTTTGGTGTTGTAGTCCAGTCAAAATATGAAATGACCCAGAACAAATTAGAACAGAAACTATTTTGGTGTTATTTGTCTCAGAATGTAACCCAGATGAACATATAAAAAGTCTACCAAAATCAACTTAGTGGAACACCACCTAATTTGCATAAATTCAAAATGGCCGCCTCCCATTGACATTTCATCCTACTTCATGCATACATTCCGGTTTTTGCACACAGAATTAATATCATGCTCTTGCTGTTGGTGTAAAACAGTTATTTAAGGCCATGATAAAGAAATATATAGCTTCTGTAATGTTTATTGTAATATATTTCATACGATGCCAGCATCATTCTGCATCATTCTGCTATGAAATACATTATATATTCCTCACAAATTCCAAATAGGTGACAAGCAGAAAATAATCACTTCTAGGGAGACCAAAACATGGAACAGACAGTGAATCATACAGTCACAAATACATGAAAAAGCAAATAATCAAACATTATGGAAAAATAAATTAATGGAAACCAAAAGTTGTCACAATGTGGAGCGCTGCTGCCAATGTCCTGCATGATTTTTATTCAAACCCAAAGCAGGACAATTCAGAGGATGACAAATTTAGAATAATTCAAACTGCAGTAAAACTGATCATGTATGACATTAAGATATTGCAATATAAGTGTGAAATGTATCCAGCCTGTGATCAGATGTCATCTCCTGGGCCCAATTTTTACATCGTACTTCAAATCTTAAATCTCAGCATGTACTCAGATTTGAAGCCATACTTACCAAAGTTTGCTTCCAAAAGTATTTTTTATTTTTTCATAATGCTCAGAAGTATGTACTTATGTCATATGACGTCATATTTCCATTGTTTAATTGAGTAAATACTCCCATGATGTCATATTCAAATGAGAAAATACAGAGGCTCAATTCGGGGATAACAGGGGCTCAGAATGGAGGATCACTTTATGTCAAGTTACAAATTTTCCAGTGACTGGGAATGTATCTGCATGTGATTCTGTACAAGTAAACCTTATCTTATCCATTAATTTAACATAAATTGTTAAATATTTAGAAAAAAATCATACTTTGGAGCATTGACTTCAGCTTGAAGCCAGCCTCTAATCTGTCTCAGAATCTGAGCATGAAAATTCAAAATCTGAACAAGAAAAAGGTCTGAGAACATTGGAAAAATTGAAAGATCTTGGATCTGAGTAAATTATCAGAACATGAGCATGGACTTCAAATCTGAGTAAAAAACCTCAAATCTGAGTTTCCCAAGCATGATGGAAAAAAACAAATCTGAGTATATGCTCAGAATCTGAGCATATAAAATGTTTTCTTAAAATAATATAATAATAATATAACTTCAAATTGAAGTACGATATAACTTCAAATTGAAGTACGATGGAAAAATCATAGTGTTCTCCAATCACAAATCGTCAAAGCCCAGATAGGTGATTTGGAGAGGTTTGAGATTATTGCTTTATCTATATAATCCCGTTCGCATGAAATTTTTTAAATACCCAACCCTATTTGGGATAATACACATTTTATGTATAATTATATCTAAAATTTCCCAAAAAAGCTTAATTATTCTTTGGATAACATAAAACAAAGAAAATATGAACGACAGTTGAATGACATGTGGTTACGAAACTGTGATACAAGCAAGCTATCTCGTTAAAATTAAGCAAAATATTCCAACCATGGTTATTGTGTTTTGCTGGCTGTACTCTTTTGACCAACAGGTGGTCAAATGTATACCTCTATTGTCCCAATCTGAAGGTGCCCGATTGTTAGAAAAACTTTACTATGCAGGTGTTTGCACTCGATCACTAGTCGGCCCATTAAAGTTTGTTGACAAAGTGTCGAATGGATGATTTGAAATTTAGCAGAAGACCCTCTCCTTTCAAATGGCACAGACCTTCATGTAGGTGAGATGGATAATGATATTTGATCGCAAAGTTCGGGGTATAAGCATTACAATTATACAAAACCAGGAAAACCTCATTTCATGAATGTTTTAATCATACTCTGCATAAACTTGGGTTTCATGCAGTTACAAAATATGAATATAGTGCAGCAGTTTGTGATGGCAAAAAATATGGGCTAGACTGTTCAACTGCAGAGGAGTCTGCAAAAATGGATGATGATGATGAAAATAGTATTTCTTGTTAACCTAGGTTCAGTATTGTATACAATCTGTAAGTAATTATCAGACATATTTAATGGTATTATTTGGTATTGGTAGTAAATTCAGTTTTTACTTTGAAGCATTCAAAGCTGCTAGTACAATCCTAGGAAATTAATCTAATTATGAGGCAAAGAACAAAAGAAAAACCAAAAAAATAACAAAACAAATATCAGAAAAAAATAATATGTCATAAAAATGGTACTCTCCAACCCACTATGTGGGACTGAGGTCGAAGTGTCATACCATGGTACTTTCATATTCTTTAGGGATGAAAGGTGATTTCAGATGAGACTAAAAACTATGCCAGGCAGCAGATTATAGATCCCTCCCCACTTTTCGAAGAGAGCAGGGGATTGCCTCCCTGTGTGTGGACTTCAATATGATCACCACTATTAGTTACCTACAGCTTGCAATGATGTGTAAAATTCAATTTTGAATGGGTCATTTAACACAATTTTTAAAAATTATAATTGAAAATTATTGTTCTTTATCCTTTTTGATAACTTGTTATTTGATAATTTGATATGTTGTAGAGGATATTCCAGAAAAGGTGTAAAACACACAGATATAATCAGAATACAAGTGCTAATTTTCAACTTATTTCTCTACTTTTATCATGCATTTTGGAGACAAAGAGTACAAAATATGTATATTAGCTATTTGAAAAGTTTTCGTATGGATTTCTCATGTCCAAAAAACATCAAATAGACTCTAAGATTACTCATATATGTCAAATAGGAGCCAAGCTGTATAATTTTTAAGATTTGCTCTGCCCTGTGTCGGCCATTTTGGATTTATGCAAATTACGCATTGTTCCACTACTTGGATTTTGGTAGACTTTTACTATGTTATTCTCTAGGCTGTTCTGAGACATTTTCTATCAGTTTCATTTCTGTTCTAATTTGTTCCGGGTTAGGCCATTTTTTGTCGTATATTGACTGGACTATTGATGGAATGTCCACCAAACTGTTGAAAGCAGTAACATCTGTCATTACAAAACCACTCACATTGATAATTAATCAAATGCTGTCAAATGGAATCTTCCCAGACAAATTAAAAATAGCAAAGATATGCCCTATTTATAAGAAAGATGAAGACAATATCTTCACAAACTATAGACCCATATCTTTATTACCAGCTATATCAAAGGTTTTTGAGAAGGTAATTTACAAACAACTTTATGCCTTTTTCACGGATAAAAAATTATTTTTTAGAGGCCAATACGGATTCAGAAATGAGCACAATACAGAATTTGCATGTCTTGAAGTTATTGACAGAGTATTGGTTGAAATGGACAAAGGAGATATCCCAATAGGTATATTCCTTGATTTATCGAAAGCGTTTGATACCCTTGATCACAAAATTTTATTGACAAAATTAAAATATTATGGTCTGAGAGACAATTCCTTAAATCTAATGGAAAGTTTTCTCTCTGGGCGCAAACAATTTGTTGATGTTGATGGATCTAGATCCACCATGACTTCTGTTAAAACTGGGGTTCCACAAGGGTCTATATTAGGACCATTGTTATTTATTATCTACATGAATGACATAGCTCATTCCAGTAAACTATTCCATTTCATCATCTTTGCTGATGACACTACACTCAATACCACCATCAAAGTAGTATTGAACCATGATGAAATTACAGATATTAGCACAATCATTAACCAGGAATTAACAAATGTGAATGACTGGCTGAGATTGAATAAACTTTCTCTAAATATTCCAAAAACCAAATATATGATTTTTCACACGAAAAGAAAAAAAGTACCTGAATTGAATTTAGAAATAAATAACACATATATTGAGAGAGTTCAACTTTTCAATTTTCTTGGTCTAACAATCAATGAAAATTTATCTTGGGATGACCATTTAAATAAAATTGCAAATAAAATATCAAGAATTATTGGCATCCTAAATAAATTGAAACATTTCTTACCTTTATTTGCCAAACTTCAAATTTATAGTTCTTTGATACTGTCTCACCTAAACTATGGAATACTAGCCTGGGGCTATCAGTGTGAACGCATTTTGAAATTACAGAAAAAAGCAATTAGAATAATAAGTGTGAGCAAATATAATGCCCACACAGAACCCATATTCAAAACCTTGAACTTATTAAAAGTACATGACTTACTGAGACTAAAAGAGCTGAATTTTTACTTCAAATACATGAATAATAGGCTACCGCACTATTTGCAGCAGTTGCCTTTCACTCAAAACCAGGAAATTCATAACTACCCCACAAGGTCACAAAATAAAATTCACCAGCCCAAAACCAAGCATAATTATGCTCAAAAATGCATTAGATACAGCATCCCACATACTGTAAATAGCTGTGCTGAATGTATTCTGCAAAAAATACATACACACAGCCAACATGGTTTCTCACTCTATGTGAAAAATACTATTCTAGCCACCTATGAAATGCACTGTGTAATTGAAAATTGCTATATATGCTAAAGATAAAGTGTTTTGTACTTCTTTTTCACTAGTAGTTGACATATATCTTTATATTTAAAAAGTATGTATCTCATTCTCTGAAAGGTTTGATGCACATGATTCAATATACTCAAAGTTGACATATTTTCCTCCATTGAATAACTTTATATAAAAGTAACACAAAATGTAACTACAATGACATTTTACCTCTGTTTCACAATTTTCACGTCGCACTGCACTGAAAATAATGAACTAGATCATTCCCTCCAGATAATAATTCATTTATTTAATATCCTAAATTGATTTTAGAAAGTATTCTACAATGACCTGAACAGAATCTCTTATTAAATTAGAATAAATGTTTAATTACATATGAACAGATTGCCCCTGCAGGGTGGTCCTCACTTAAGCGGCACTGCGATGCCTTTGTGAGGATCTCCCTGACACATATTATAATAATGATCTAGTCTATTCTTACAAACAAGATAAAATGCTTGCAAAAAATATATTGTAAATGATATGTCTCTGAATAAAATGATTCCTAGTCCTAGTCCTAGGTTGTCGGCACATAATTGATGTTATTGGTCCAATGCTGGTTCAGCAATGGCAATTGGTACCAGTATTTTCCAACAGAGGGCACTCTGGTAGCAAATTCAAAAAGAGAATCACAGTGAGTGGACACAGGGAAATAGACATGAGCACTTTGCTTCCTCTGAAAACACATAAAATCTCTGCTAAGTTATATTAGTCATATGCTTATATCAAAGCTCGAATTTGTTCATAAAAGCTGTTTGTTTTGTTATTTTTCGCAGGAATTACCCCAACATATCATATAGCACTGATGTAATGGCAGCTGAATAAAACCATTCTTTATTAAAGATATTACTGTTTCTTCACTGGACCAATACCCAATCTCAACAGGGCCACCATCATTGGACCAGCAACAATTCCGGTTTATTAAAGGCGTACTGTATGAAAACTATACTTGGCCCCCACTGGACCAATATTTCACCAATAAACAGCCAGCATTTGACGAATACATGTTTGGGTGAAGATTGAGTTTTCTCAATTTCAGGTTGGTATTGTATCGTTTGCAAAAAAATGATGTGTGGGGAATTTTTCGTGGTTCGTAGTTCGTAGTTCGTGGTTTGTAGTTCGTAGTTCGTGTTTCATAGTTCGTGGTTTGTAGTTCGTTGTTCGTGTTTCGTAGTTCATGGTTCAAGGGAAATTTTTTCGTGGTTCGTGTTTCGTTTTTCATTTTTCATAAAAATAATAAAATGGGTAGAGCTTCATATAATACTCTATATTTCAATATAGATATAATTTTCCAAAACCAGGAAAAGCCTTTTCATCTTTATATTATTCGCAATTACGACAGTCTTTTTCGGGGCCAAAATGAAGTAAAATCTTCAAAATACATATAACTGTCTTCCTTTCGTTCTCACGATTTCACACATATTCAAATCATTTCTGTAAGTGTATTATTGGCCGAGATATTAATATTAAGTCTTTAAAACCATCATTGACATCTTGTATTATCCACAATTACGGCAGTCATTTTCGGGGCCAAAACAAAGTAAAATCTACAGAGTAGATATGTAACTGGGTTCCCCTTGTTCTCACGGCCAGTTCTCACGATGTGCATAGTATTGTTAGCCGAGAATCATAAATGTGAAAAATATTGTGCGGATGTGAAAAATTTCTTACTTATGTGAAAATATCTAACAAAGATGTGCCTTTTCAGGCTTGATTACGTAAGGTGCCCTAATATCACTCAGGCGCTAAGCACAAATTATCGATCAGACTTTTGCATTGTCATCTGACTTCTAATTGTCCGATTTACCAGTTGGGGCTATTAGCAAAAAGCGTCACAAAACATGTGATGATTTCACGTTACAAAATGTAGTGTGGTAAACTGTGTGACTCATAGCCATCTCAAAATCCACCTCTGGCACTGAAAAATAATTCATGTAAAATCACACAGATAAGTGTCAACTACCGCACATGGTGCATTAGAACCCCTGTAGATTTATCTATTACTGACAGAGACCCCTTGAATACGGAATCGCTAAGAAAAAAACAGAACCCAATTTTCTGATGTTGTAGCTGTAAGAATGTGATGTGTGTACGTTACATTTTGGAAAATTGATTGCAATTGATTGTACGTTACATTTTGGAAAATTGATTGCAAGCCAAATGAAGGTAGTTTACATTTAAATCACCAGCTGGCGCTTTGATTTTATTTGCTCATTTTATCAGATACTGCAAATTGTGTATTATAACATGCATGTTTATGGTGAGATGTTAAAAAAGAAATGATCATTTAAATGTTTAAGTATGATTAGAGTGCATGCAAGGGGTTAATCCAATCCATGGAGGTTATGCTTTGGGAGATTCCTATCTGGGCATGTGTTGGGGGTTGTAATGTTTAACTTGATAATGGCTACTTGTCGAGGTGTATTTAAGTTTCATTTAACTGACACCTGTTTTTTCCCTCAGTTTAAATCAGTTTAAATCATTATATCCATATATATATGTATGAAGCATTACATCTCATTTTCATGCCATAAAATATGGTATGACATGGTGTGCTTGGTTATCACCACTTTCATATTGATGAGGACATATAAGTATCATGACAAGACATAGTATCAATAAATCCCATTAATATCAATTTAGATGTAACATGACTACCATATTGATTATTTATATGTAACGTTTCTATAGTATTGATGAGGAACATGACTACATGACTTTTGTAGTGATATAGGTGAAGCATGACTGCAACAATGAGTAGATGAAGTATGACTACCGTTTTAGTGACAGGTGAAGCATGACTTTTGTATTGAGTAGATAAATGAAGAATGAGTTTTGTATTAAGAAGATAAATGAAGCATGACTACATTTCCTAAGCCAGAACAAGCACGACTACAGTATTGAGATGAAGTATGACTACAGTATTGAGTAGATGACATATGGCTTTTGTATTGATGACACACATGAAGCATGACTGCAGTATTGAGAAGGTAGATGAAGCATGACTGCAGTATTGATGACATGAATTATGCAGTGTTTATGAGATATTTCAAGCATGACTGCAGTAATGGTGAGTGTAGCATGAAGCATGGCTGCAGTATCATTGACATAAATGAAACATGACTATTTTATGTATTGATGAGATAGAGGAAGCATGACTACATTGAGTAGATATAGGAGGCATGAATTTTGCATTGACGATATAAAGAAGGATGACTATAGTATTTAGATGAAGCACGACTTGTGTATTGATGACATAGATGGAGCAGGACATCTGTTTTGATGATACAGATGACAACATGACTACAGTATGGATGGATAGGTAAAGCATGATTGCAGTTTTGATGTCATTGAGGAAGCATAATTACTGTATTGAGTAGATAGATGAAACATGATTTTTGATGACATGACTGCAGTGTTGCAGTATTGATGACAAAAATTAAAAATGACTTCAGTATTGTGTAGATGGTGTATACTTTTGTATTGATAGAAATGAAGCATGACTGCAGTATTGAGATAAATGAAGCAGAACTGCAGTATAGATGAAAGAGTGATGGTTGAATTGATGAGTTAGATGTAGCATGACCGCAGTATTAAGTAGATACATTAAGCATGACTGCAGTATTAATGACATAAATGAAACATGACTTTTGTTTGTATTGATAAAATAGAGGAAACATGACTACAGTACACAAGATAATGCAAGTCTTTTGTATGACATCGATGGAGCATGACTTTTGTATTGATGACACAGATGAACGATGAGTACAGTATTGATGGATAGATGAAGCATGACTGTAGTATTTTTGACAGAGAGGAAGCATGACTTCAGTGTTGAATAGATGGATGAAGCATGACTACAGTATTAATGACAACGATAAATAGACATGACTGCAAGATTGATGATATATATGTAGGATGACTGCAGCATTAAGATAATGCATAATCTTTGTATTGGTAAACTATCTGTGTTATTCTGTGATCTCAAAACTATCTGTGTTATTCTGTGATCGGTACGATCATGTGAAATGCGTAGTCATATCCTGTGGGTTGTAATTTGTTTTTTTCTTTTTAAATTGCTTGGAAATGCTTCCCAATCAATAGAACAAGGAATAATCAGTAAGTTTAGTTCAAATTTGGTGTAAACAGTTGGGGCCACTAGCAAAAAACGTCACAAAATGTGTGATGCCTAGGAGTCACAAAATGATGTAGCACATTTAATTCACCAGGAGACGCAAAACAGTCACAAATTGGATGACATGGAATTGTAGTAATTCGACGCGTGCGCAACATCGATGGTGGTCAAACTTAATCGAGGACTCGTTTTTGATTAATTATACCTTTTTTCTGATCGAAGAACGGATCGGTTATTAGAAATATCATCCAAATTCGAACGAATAGCATTGGTGTTGCCGTTGTGAACAAATTTGTGAGCATAGAACGTGACGAAACTGCTATTTTCGCAAAATCTTCGGCGAGGTTGATGAATGCATACACTTCGCCATCTTGGATCTTGAACGGTTCATACCTGTGAAAGGCATAAACCGTTAGTTATCATATGATTGAAAAGCACTGAACATAAAACAAATCGAATTAACATATCATCTCACCTTGAGTATCAATGTGAATATTATTGTGACGCTACAGAAAATATATTACGCAACAGACTTGTGAACTTGGCGACATTAAGAGAACTCTTAAACTCGTCAACTCAAACTCAAACTCGATTCGGAAGTAATCTCTCCAGTGCCCAGGTATTCTCAGGTATTGATGCGACTCACCTGTTAAGGCCTGCACGCTAACCCAGTCTTTTGAATTCCACTGTGGTTGGAGAAAGACGTGAAAACAGCGCCAAGCATATAGCCGACATATAGCCAACGCATATTGCTGTGATATTGCCAGCAAAACCGCTGTGAAAATCAACGTTATACGATCTTACGATAATAGTCCGGTAAGTCTATATTCACTAAAAAATTCATATATACTATACGTTTCGCTGAGACTCGAATTACTGACCACTTACCTGATAGGACTACAATCCTGTTCTGGTTGAATCATAAAAGCACAAACTATACCTGTACCAAGGCTGAACCCCCTTGCCAGGAATTTGTGATAACAGATTGACAAAGGCTGAACCCCCTTTGCCAGAAAATAGTGATAATCAAAGGTTGAACCCCCTTTGTAAAAATCCTGAAGGTTGAACCCCCTTGCAGGCTGATATAGTAATACACAGATTGCACAGAATTTTTCTGCATCTCATTAACAAGAGGGCTGATAAAGAAAATCTCTGCAAATTGAAAACTGAACCAAACCTGTATCAAGGCTGAACCCCCTGAACAGGCTAAATCAGATATGAGTGAACAAACCAAATCTCAATTGTACAACGTCAGATCAATCATAGATGACTTCTATAATAGATCAACCAAAACCAGGTTCTACAAAATCTGGTGGGAGGGCTATGATAAAAAACAATGTACATATGAGCCGGAAGAGAATATTGATAAGAATCTAATTGAATGTTACTTATTGGGAAAGAGTAAAAATAAAAAAGATGGTAACAAATATGAGACAGTTAGAAATAAAAATAAAAATGGACCATCAACACTGAATATGAATATGAATATGAATTTGCAGATGGCATCTAAAAATGTGAGCAAGACCCGCCAGGGAAGCAAGAAGAGAGAATCCAGGTCCAGGTCCTCGTCCAGGTCCTCCCATGTTGATTGGGCAGAGTTAGTGAATCTGGAGGAGGAGAGAGAAGATACGACAGTGGCTCCATCTGTGGATGCAGGCAATGATGATGATATACAAGTGATGCAGGTGGTGACGCCGATCGAGGTAGTGTCTGCAAAGACATCAGCGACTACATCATCTGCCAAAGCAGCATCACAAGCTGAAGTACCCATCGAGGGGCCTGCGGTAGATGTGGGGGATGCTACTCCATCTGATGAGATTGATCTCAGTATGGCTGAACTAATGAGTTTAGTAAGAGAGAAGACAGAAAGCTTTGCTAAGCTAAACGAGCAGGTAGATCATAAATCAGCTAAGATAATTGAGCTTGAACAAGAAAATCTAGACTTAAATAAAAAGATGAGTACTCTTAAGCTAAATGGTTCATATGAGAGGGCAAAGCTCAAGAGAGCGGAGCTCAAGATAGAGGAACTCAATAAAACAATAGCAAGTAACACTGAATATATTTCACAGTTAGAAAATAAAAATGATGAACACCTCAGGCACATAGAGGCTCTGGCAGATGCGGAGGCTGGGTCTCCATCACCTGCAGATGAGATAGGGCATAGCTCTGGCAATACTGAGAAGGTATTATTCTTGTCCGAAAAAATGCATAGAAATCTACCTGCTCACTGTAACGAAAACTTACCTTGGTCTTGGGAGCAAGATGATAAGATTGACAGCATCCCTGTACTCCTTAATTGGCTTAAGGTAGAAAAAAATAAATGTGCCCTGAAGAAATATGCTGCAATTGTATTGTGTATGGGGTTGAATGAGATCAACAAGAAAGGGATGAGGGGTAAGGTGATACTCAGGCAACTAAAGAAAATAGTGTATAAGATGGGCAGATGTACTGATTGCCCTATCTACTTGTGTCAGTTGCCCCCCATATCTATTGATAGTCGACCAGCAGTGATAATGGCACACACGATGCTCAATCACAACATGAGCAAGCTCAGCAAAGAAATGGAGCAGGGTCAGATTATCATATATCATACACCCACCACCATCTCTGCGACTGCTACGCCACATATAGTAACATCAGTTGAAAATCCCTCTCTACTAGATCAGGCAGCATCAGACTGGATAGACGAACTTAGCAAGATCATGCTAAAAAACACTGAGACATATGCTGATGACCCGACTGAACACTGGACTGACAGTAAAGAAAGGGCTTTGGCACAGATGAGTGATGATGAGGAGGATGATGGTGAAAATAGTGATGATGAGGGAAATGTGAAAGACCTGATTAGCTTTGACAATGGAGACTATGATGGGGAGGAAGTGACAACAAAAATACCAAAGGGTTCATCATCCAAACTGATTGGTTCTGGTGGGGCAAGGGTAAAAGATATTAAAAGAAAATCAACGGCAACCCTGAATGAGATCGATTTGGATGATGACGATGAAAATTATGAGGTAATAATACGGGGGACACCCCTCGGAATCGCAAGGGCCATTGTTGAGGTCAGGAATGTGATTCGTGAATATAAGAAGGAGAAGGAGGGTAACATTAAGGAGGTATGCTATTACCACATGAATGGTACATGCAAGAAAGGCAGTAGATGCAATTTCTCACATGATAGGAAGAAAGGTAATGAGACTCAAAGAAGTAGACCAGGTGAGAAGAAATATTCTGCAAGAAGCCCCAGAAAAGATAGTAAGGCCAAGAGGCCCAGAAAATTTTGACATTTTGGAAGTGAGTGGAGGGCTGAGACAAACATTTGTCGGTTTTGTAAAAATAACACTAAAATAACTGAGAGACTAGTGGAAAATGTTCAAAGTATCGATTTGTTTGTTTGGGGTTTTACATCACTTTCAACATTATTTCAGTTATTTCGTGATGAGACCTACTTGTAGCAGATATAGTGCTGCCTCACTGAATTGTCATGTCGCAGGTCCTTGACATGACAACCCACCCGGTCACAGATTTACAAGGACAACGGGTTAACCCTTTGGCACAGGCCTCAGCTCATGTGTGAAATTGTATCATGAGTTCAATCTCGGCACGGCCGGGGTTCGAACCCACGACCTTTGGATCACCACAGAGGAACTGGTGCTAATAAGCTGGCACTCTAACCAACTGCGCCACGGCCTGTGGCCCTCAAAGTATCGAAGAATGTATGATGATAAATAAAGATCTGAATATATTAAAGTATTTTAATCTCTTGTTTTCTTTGCATATCAATGAAGCATGTATATGTAAAAAGTCGAAAATAAAAAACCCAGAGATATCAATTACATTAAAAGATGACATAAAGAATAACTACACAGTATATGATCATTTGGTATCAATATTGTTGGGAAATATGGTATTTGAATATGCAATAGTCCCCAGGGATAAAACCGATATTGGTATAAAATTGGTCCTCTATTCACGCTATTCCATGCCAAGATGTATTCATAAAATGCAAAGTGGTGATATTTGGGAGTATATATGCAATAATGAAAAAATTAAGATTCAAATCCTTGATCATGCTTTCAAATATAAAACTACACCAAGAAAGCTTTATGACTTAAATAGTATTGGCATTAATCAAGAAGGGGTTCCCCAAGTGGACACTCTTAATGGAAATCAACTCCATCGCATTAAACATATGCTTTATATAAGAGACGATATGAACAAATCACATTGTCAAACGGGGTCATGTGGTCTGCAAAGCTCCGCCCACCTACAAACACAAGGTTTGACTCGTGGTGGCGAATCATCAAATACGATGCGAAATGGGAGCACATCAACACGCCAAGATCACATATACCGTGATAACAAACTGAATATGGAAATACTCACCTCTGACAGCAAGAAAATTGACGAGGATGCTGTAAAACGGGGTGCAAACTTGCGAATCGAGCGGGCTGAAGCCCAGCCCCTTCTCGATGTGAGTGACAGGCAGACGAGGTATTTCCCGCAACATGTAGGAGAATCCTCGGTGAATGACGTCACAGGGTCGGTGACTGGAATTCCCTCAGGATGCTATATTCATGATATAGAACAATCAAATAGAATTAAACATCTGAAAAATAAAGCGAAACACGTACTAATACAAAACAGATATAAAAAACAACCGAGAATAAAAAGGAAGAATAACTCTGAACGAAACAATATTAATATTGGAACATGCAATGCCCAAAGCATTAAACACAAAGTACTAACAGTAAAGGATCATTTTTATACAAATAAACTTCATGCCTTGTTCATCACAGAGACTTGGCTACATGAATGTGGTGATGAAAAGATAAGAGATGAACTGGAGGAGGGAGGACTGAAACTCCACTCTTTCCCTAGAAATGGCAGGAGTGGAGGCGGAATTGCTCTCCTCCACTTGAATGAGCTACCATTTAAGACAAACAGACTGAATCCTCCAATTGTACAGACGATGGAGTTAATGGAAGCCTCTCTGCACCTTAATGGTAAAAAGGTGACGTTTGTGACTATATACAGGCCAGAGCCATCTGGTGGCAATAAATACACTTACACAGAATTCTATGATGAATTTACTCAATTGGTGGCGCACTATGGCTCCTTTAAACATGAAGTCATATTTCTAGGTGATTACAATTTTCATGTCAATAAACCAACAAAACCGGATGTAGTAAAATTCAATGATATCCTATCAACATTTGATATGAATCAATTAATTACTGAACCAACCCACAGGCTTGGAAATACACTTGATCTAATCATTACTTTTAAAGGTTGTGAATTAATAGATAGTCACACAGTAGATGAATATATTTCCGATCATAAAATGGTTCTCATGGTTCTCAACCTTAAACCCCCAAAACCACCAAAGAAGACTATCCACTACAGGAATTTCAAGAATATCAACATGGATGCACTAAAGCTTGATATTAAAACAATAATGTCGGATCATTTAGAGTGGGACTCTCTTTCCCTGAAGGATATGGTGAACTATTATGATGAAAAATTAACATCCATAATTAATATCCATGCCCCGGTCAAAGTCAGCACTGTATCCAAACGTAGACCAGCCCCTTGGATGGATAACCACATTAAAAATGAAAGATCCCTGAAAAGAAGATTGGAACAGAAAATGAATAAAACTGGCTCACAAATAGACAAATAATTATATAATGCACAACGGAATGATTATAATGCATTATTGAAGAAGGCGCAGTCTGACTACTTCTCAAAATTAGTGACGGAAAATAAACATGACCCGAAAAAACTGTTTAAGGTCATAGATAAGGTCATGCACAAACCAGTGGACACGCCTATGCCTGAATCAAGTGATGATACCATATTAGCTGAAAAATTCAATAATTATTTCATGGAGAAAATTGATACCATTAGAGAAAATATAGATGAACATTCCCTACTTGTAAATTCGACACCAGCTTCTACCTTTGGCAACTCAACCCTGGAAAAGAATCAAACTGAAGTAACCTTGACTGAATTCTTACCTTTGTCGGTTAAAGAAGTTCGACAACTTGTGAAAAAGGCTTCAAATAAATCCTGTGAGTTAGACCCAATTCCCAGCTGGCTACTTCATGAGGTGATTATCACAGCCATTATAAATAAATCACTTGTCTCATGTGAAGTAACTGACAATATGAAAATTGCAATAATTAAGCCTCTTTTAAAAAAATTGGGCCTAGAATTAATAGAAAAAAATTATAGACCTGTCTCAAACCTTAGCTACGTCTCAAAGCTAACAGAAAGAGCTGTAGCGAATCAGTTAATATCATACCTTGTGATAAATAGGCTAACTGACAAATTTCAATCTGCATATAAGGAATATCATAGTACTGAATCAGCCCTACTTAGGGTTCAAAATGATATTCTTATGAACCGGGACAAAAGAAAAAGTGTAATACTGCTGTTACTGGACCTCTCTGCGGCATTTGATACCATAGATCATCAAATACTGTTTAATAGACTGGAATCGAGATATGGGGTAAAAAGTCACGCATTGAAATGGATAAAATCCTACCTACAGAATAGGCAGCAATGTGTGAAAGTCGGCAATAATAGGTCTACTACTAAAAATATCAAATATGGGGTCCCCCAGGGATCAGTATTGGGGCCTATTTTGTTTACCTTATACATGTCACCCCTGACAGACATTCTTGAAAAATATGCTTTACAATACCACATTTATGCAGACGACACACAGATCTACATCCCTGTCGATCACATTTCACGACAGAGTGATGACCTAAGTCTGAATAAACTTGAAAAATGTGTGAGTGAAATCAGAGCATTCTTGATATCAAATAAAATGAAAATTAATGATGGCAAGACAGAGATGCTTGTATGTCATAACCGTCACGGTGACGACACTCATGACTCCATTACCACAATCAGGGTCGGGGATTCAATAATATCACCATCCCAAACGATAGTCAATCTGGGCATCACCATGGATACAAAAATGGATATGAAGGCTCAGATCAAGAAAATGTGCAAGAAAGGATATTATCATATCAGGAATCTATCATCAATCAGACAGTGTCTAGACGAGAAAACAAGTGTAACACTAACACATGCCTTTGTTACCTCAACCCTGGACTATGGAAACGGGCTATTAGCGGGCTTACCAAAATCTGAGATTAAAAAATTGCAATATCTGCAAAACTCTGCTGCAAGAGTAGTGGGTAAGATTAGAAAATTTGATCACATATCTGGGAAACTGAGAGAGCTACACTGGCTTCCTGTACATGCTAGGATAAAATTTAAAGTTATCTTAACGGTGTGGAAGGCATTAAATGGTAAGGCGCCAGCTTACTTAAGAGATCTCATACATGTTAAAGCGGGCGATAGATGCCTGCGATCAAATGATGGCACTTACCTTACTGTCCCAAAGACGCGTCTTAAGACACTAGGTGATAGGGCCTTTCCTGCGATTGGCCCCAAGTTATGGAATGACCTCCCTGCTGACCTCAGGGTCTGCACCTCAGCTGACCTCTTCAAGAGCAAGCTGAAAACCCACCTGTTCAGAACACATGTTCTGGCAGAAGCGCTTTGAACAGTTATACTGGTAATCAGCGCTATACAAATGTTATTATTATTATTATTATTATTGTAGTTGGTTCAACAGACACCAGGTGTCACTCTCTGTATTATGTCCTTGAGATTTGTGACCGTATAGCGTCACATTTTCATCATCAAGGCATCATGTGTAAATAGCCTGGGGGATGAAAGTGATATCAACTCCTATTTTTGACAATCATTGTCAAAAAAGGAACCATCCGTGTTACAAAAAATATCTTACTTATAAAACAATATCTTACTTATAAAACAATATCTTACTTATAAAAAAAATATCTTGTGTGTGTAAAAGCATTTCTGTCAAAAAGGGAAGACATGACTCAAAGCTGTGGAAACAATGACGAAATGCCCTTTGATCACAGGATTTGATAAGGATTTTGAAGAGCAATTCTGTGAATGTAGATAATTGGCATCAGTGAAATTTTACTATGTGACATCCTTTACTGAAATTTTGGGTTTTCCACACCACTGAATGAGAAGATATCAAAGGCTTTATGGAATGAATTCTTTTTGTTTTGTTTTTTTTGGCAAACATTTATATTGGGCTTCTATTTAAGTGATATGCACATCAAAACATACAGTATTGAATTGTTTTTTGCAAACATAGAAAATATAAAGAATAATGACTTTATACAGAAAACAAAGACAAAATCTTCATACTGGTCTTATATTTGAGTGATATGCACATCAGAACATATCAAATTAAATTATTTTTTGCAAACATAGCAAATATAAAGAATAATGACTTTATACAGAAAACAATATGAAGATCCACGAACCACAAACTACGATCCACAAAACACGAACAATGAAACACGAACTACGAACCATGAAAAAAATTCCCTTGAACCACGAACTACAAAACACGAACCACGAACTACGACCCACGAAAAATTTTCCCACACGTAAAAAAATGACCTTACTCGGCGCCGGATTCTCTTGTGGTTACATAGCTCAGTGCTATGTGTGAGCCGGAGATGGCAGATATTGAGACATTCGTACGTAGCACAAAAGGGCCACTTAGTGACTTAGCCATGCTCTGGACCCAAGAAAACATGTGTCATTTCCCCTCAATACGGTCTAGTGTGTGCCCGACCTAATTTTTGCAAGTCTCAGCCAACTGACAACACTTCAATGGCTAAAAACTTATTATTACAATTATTAATATTTCTTTCTCAAATTAATAATATCATTTCAAGTGTGTAGATTATTACTATTCCATACTTCATATCATGATTGGATGGTTATTTCTATGATTTTCAGGTATTCATGAAAGTCAGAGATAGTCATGGGATTATTTGGTTACATTTTCTAAACTGTGCAGGATACAATTTACCCTGACTACTTTGTCAAAGATACCAAGCAAAAGGAGGCCACGGGCCGTGGCACAGTTGGTTAGAGCGCCAGCTTATCAGCACCAGTTCCTCTGTGGTGATCCAAAGGTCGTGGGTTCGAACCCCGGCCGTGCCGAGATTGAACTCACGATACAATTTCCCACATGAGCTGAGGCCCGCGCCCATAGGGTAAACCCGTTGTCCTTGTAAATCTGACCGGGTGGGTTGTCATGTCAAGGACCTGCCACATGACAATTTAGTGAGGCAGCACTATATCTGCTACAAGTAGGTCTCATCACGAAATGACTGAAATAATGTTGAAAGTGATGTAAAACCCCAAACAAACAAAAACCAAGCAAAAGAGTGCACAATCAATTTTAAAGGTATAAAGCATTAAACCTGCAAATTTGTGTGCAAAAATCATATCTATGTGTGAACATCATGACATATTGAAGTTTAACATGTTTAACAAGTAATAAGATGTGTTGCAATAAAACATAAAGGTTGCACTCAGAAGAGATGCATCTCAGCCATCAGTTGCATGTGATGGGTACGTTCACATGGGTAGCATGACATTTGTTTGACCTCAAATGAGACTCAAATTAGAGTTGCACTGTTTGGAGTCATTCTGGCACTATTCAAAAGAGAATACCTTTCATGAAGTCATAAGAATATTGCCACACTTTTATGACGTCATTTTACCTTTCAGTGCCTCTATGATAATATTCGACACAGAAATAACAAGAAAGAAGTCTGTTTTCAAAAGGGGGCTATATATTAGGTTCTTGTTCAAATAGGTTATACAGACACTGATGGGGATGCATCAATCAAACAGTTAATAGACATGAAAGACAAATACATTTATCATCAATATGTGAATTTTAAACATTTATTTGCAAAATTGGTGCTTAATCCCTTAAATACAGAGGTCATGAAAAAAACGTCCATTTTGTGAAACCAAACTCCCATTGTCTTACTATGGGATCTAACATGTGTGTCACTATTCTCAATTATCACATCGTTATTTGAGATAAAGTAATTTTGGAAAGTGGTCCATTTGCCAACTTTCACCACCAGTTGGCTTTGTCAAAATTTGAAAAATTCCCATCATGTTTTTGCTACTCCATCATGAACTAGGTTCAAAGCAAGCTATTTATAATTTATATATCATGTTAGAATCGCATAATATTCCTTTAAAATAGGTTAATACATTATTCATTTTGATATTCCTGCCAAACAAATACATATCTGATATCAATAGGTTCGTGTTTTAACAGAACCATAACCAAAGTATGCCAACTTTTGCCACCAGGTGGCACTGTTGATATTGAGATTAGATATATTGATGGCCCATGTCCTTTAAGAAATAATAAAAATCCTTGAAATGAAAAATAATAGTGATATTCCTTTATATATATATTGAACAAAAACCACATCCAAATGTGTGTGGAATAACAATACAAAATTATACAGTCATTTGACCATGGCATGTTATTACGGCCTTTCAGAGATATTCAACCACTTATCGACAAACTATCAGCTGCCATGGTTTTGGTGCTTTCACAGCTTGGCAACAACTATCACAAATGATTTTGATTGTTTTGCCCTTTTAAACCTTTGAAACTTTAATTGTAGTTTGATACCAAAGTTTTCCTGTATCTCAAATTATCTATTAAACACATCATGTATCAAAACTTGGAGAACACAATGTGGAAACTATTTATCAGTAAAAATCTATCTGAAAATCTAAAAGCGTGTTGCATGCGCTTGCTTTCTTGAGTCAATGACAGCTTTTTGTGAAAAAAAAATGAAATGGTAATTTCATTGGGAAAATTGGAATTTCTCTACTCCTATAACCGATTTAATAGTCCTCTATGATTTTTCCAAGTATATCGCAAATGACAAGATAGTATAAAGTTTATCAATTGAAATTAGTTACAGTTTTGTCTATCAAAATACAATATTCTTATAAAGTTCAACACCATATTGGATACCTGTAAAGCTGACAGTTATTTTCAGTACAGAACAAACATAATCTTGATTGTCAAAGAAGATAATGATGAATGGTGACAATGAAATTAAAATGCTTTTTTCATAGACATTGTCATAACACAGTTAAAACATATTCCTGCATATAAGTATTAAATTTCCATAGAAATATGTATTTTTCTTTAAAATGAAGAATATCTTGTCTACATGCTGTTATGTTGGGAGATTTCCATAGTTTTGTCAGATTCTATGTCAGTATCCTTTGATGAGATTCCTTCCTTTTGATCAGAAAACTTCTTCAGTTTACCAATTTTGAAATTTGCTAGTGAGAAGAGGACTACAATAGCGATCACTGCGATGCTCCCTGGTGCAAAAGCTATGATATTTCTGTAGTGGTTAATGCAAGCAATGCAACACATTTGGTCCCTGGAACAATTTTCATGGAATTTAATGAATTAATAATTCAGAGTATAGATACTAGTTAGATAAAAAGGAAATATGGATTTAAAGAATGTCATGTTAACTAATAAAGTCTTGGTAAATGATCTAGATTACATAATATTATTGTCATCAAATATTATTTTGATGACTGAATTATTTGGATTTTAACTGGGCAAAATATATTTTCATTAAATTGTTATTGACTAAACAGAAACCATAAGCTAATTACACATGACTCATGCTCAGATGCTGTACAGTTAATATTTAAATCTTTAAAGAATATAAATTTATCACTGTAACTATAAAACAATAATTATAATTGTGAATGATCAAATATTTTCACAAATATTATATTTAGACAAACAAATTGAATTAATAACAATACATCAATTATTCCCAAAAACTCAGTGATGAAAAGAATAATGTGCCGATGAAACACACTTACTTGCAGGGGTGTAGGTGCTGTATTACGATTATACTAAGTCCATTTAATATCTTGTCTGCAAAACTTATTGCGCCGTAAACAAAAGCACCACTTTCCTTAAAAAGTATTGAACAGTGATATGCATTTTAGAAATTGCAAATATCCTGTAAAATTGCCATTGATAAATGACAAGGACATACAGACACATTATATAAGAATTTAACATCACAATGCAAATTACAAATCATGATTACACAGGCTTGTGACAAACTGATATCTCTTTTATTGCCAGTATTGACTCTATTAGTGTACGATCACCATCACCACCTGTGTCCACCTTCTTATTCTTGTGCTCTGATATGGAATACCTCCATTCCTATAATTATTCAGCATCAATTTTATAATTTGGTGTTACAGTAAGTAATGTGGTACATGCAATTCTCAAAACAAATACAGCTCATAATGTATTGAGGTTTTACATGGAGTAAACAATACGTTGCTTAAAGACATCATAGTTGCACCATTATTTGATAGAAAACTTTTTTCCCACATATTCGATATAAAAAATAGTATTAGCATTATCATGTGTTCTTGCCCATACTAATTGAGAAAGCGACTGCACTGTTTTTTGCAGTTTTGTAGAGTGCTCATACAATGTAAAATTTGATCATGGATGTAGGATGTATCTACACATCCATCATTATCTACACATCCACCATTAAAAAGTACAATCAAGGTCATAATAATAATTATAATAATAAATTGTATTGCGCTATTCCAGACTAAGTCTGTTCATGGCGCTTTCATAGATAATGTTTTATGTACAAGTGTGTTTTTAATTTGGTTTGGAAGCTGCCAATTGTTTTGGTTTTTCACTTAAGGGGGCAGGGCATTCCATATCTTGGGTGCATATGCAGCAAAAGTCCTGTCCCCGTTAGTCTCAAAATTAGTTCTAGGAATTACGTATTCATTTTTTCCATTAGATCTAAGGGATTTCATCCCATCTTTAGGTATTAAAAGCTCTGACAGATAATCAGGGGCAAAGCCATTTTGCACCTTACACGTCAATAAGGCTATCTTGAAGACAATTCTGGCTGCGATTGGCAGCCAGTGTTGATCCATTAACGTTTGGATTATGTGACCTCCTTTTTTTCAATTTTCCTACCACCCTGGCTGCTGCATTTTGCAATGTCTGGAGTTTTGCCAGTTCACATTTTGGCATTCCAGCCAGCAATACATTACCATAGTCCAGTGTTTGGTTTGGTTTGTTTGGTGTTTTACATCACTTTCAACATTATTTCAGTTATTTCGTGATGAGACCTACTTGTAGCAGATATAGTGCTGCCTCACTGAATTGTCATGTCGCAGGTCCTTGACATGACAACCCACCCGGTCACAGATTTACAAGGACAACGGGTTAACCCTTTTGGCACGGGCCTCAGCTCATATGGGATATTGAATCATGAGTTCAATCTCGGCATGGCCGGGGATCGAACCCACGACCTTTGGATCACCACAGAGGAACTGGTGCCAGTAAGCTGGCGCTCTAACCAACTGCGCCACGGCCCATGGCCTATAGTCCAGTGTAGAAGTAATGAAAGTATGTCTAAACAATTTCTTGTATATAAGATTTTTACATATTTTTACATTTTTTTTTATCTGGTTCTGCATAGTTAATTCTTGATCTACGATTACCCCAAGATCCCTGACTTTGATTGATCTAGAGGTTTTTGAATCACCAACCATAATATAGCCTGGAATTTGACCCTTTTTAAAATTTGAATTTTTTCCATATATAAGCATTTCAGTTTTCCCATCATTATTAATTTTGATTTATATTTTCCAGTAGAAAAAACCTAATCTTTTTTATACAGTCTTCCATTTCTTTAGATGATTTTATTGTATCTACAGTTGATTTTGGATCTAATATGAGGTAGAGTTGCGGGTCGTCTGCATAAATATGATGTCTCAACCCATACTGTTCAATGATTTCAGATAGTGGTTCCATATATGTTGTGAAAAGCAGAGGCCCCAGTACACCATAATTAATATTCATATTTTCAGATCTCTTTCCTTCAATAGTGACATATTGTTTCCTATTCATGAGGTAGGACTTAAACCATTTAAGAGCAATGCCCCTAATACCACATCTTTTTTCATGTCTATTTAAAAGTATATTATGGTCAATGGTGTCGGCCACGGGCTGTGACGCACTTGGTTAGAGTGCCAGCTTATTAGCACCAGTTCCTCTGGGGTGATCCAAAGGTCGTGGGTTCAATCCCCGGCCATGCCGAGATTGAATTCATGAAACAATTTCCTATATGAGCTGAGGCGCGTGCCTTTGTCCTTGTAAATCTGTGACCGGGCGGGTTGTCATGTCAAGGACCTGCGACATGACAATTCAGTGAGGCAGCACTATATCTGCTACAAGTAGGTCTCATCACGAAATGACTAAAATAATGTTGAAAGTGATGCAAAACCCCAAAACAAAACAAAAAATCAATGGTGTCAAAGGCCGCAGACAGGTCTAGTAACACCAACATAACTGTCTTGTTGTTATCAATATCTCTTAGTATGTCATTCTGAACTTTTAATAATGCTGTTTCCGTGCTATGAAATTCCTTGTACACTGATTGAATCATGCTTTGAATGTTATTTTTTACTAGATGACTAACAAGTCAATTTAGAGAGATAGGCTAAATTTGGTCTATAATTTTTCTTAATTAATTCTAATTAATTTTTTAATTAATGGCCTTATAATTGCCATCTTCAGATTTTCAGGCATATTACCCAATGTAATAGATTTATTTATGATTGCTGTTATTAATGGCAGTAGGTTCCCAATGCATGCATTTAGAAGCCATGTGTGTATGGAGTCCAACTCAAATGACTTCTTTGCTGCATCTGAATCTTTAAGGGGTGAAGTTTTAAAGGGGTGTATTAAATTTTGATACCTCCATTATTGGGTTAGAAATAATATCATTCTCATCCAATTCTCTTCTAATATTTGTATTTTTTTCCAGAAAAACACATTAAGTTCTGTAGCCAATTCTTTAGTATCACCATGTTTTGGGAAGGGGGTATCCTCTTTTGTATGTAATAGTTTATTTAATATCTGAAATAATTTTTTTGGATCAGATTTGTTTGTGTCAATTATGTCAGAGAAATATTTTTTCTTTTTATAATTCCTATAGGATATATTTTTAGTATTTTTCACCGTAGCCCTCATATTCAGCTTAATTTTAATTATATTATGATCCGATATTTTTTCATCAACCAGGTGCTCTTTTATGATGCTGCTATGAATATCTGTTATTGAATATATGTGTTGATTCGTTAATATGGTTTTGTAAATTGTAGAAGTCTAGGGCCTCATTTAATTTAATAACGTTGGGTCTTTCTTGTGTATTTAGATGAAAATTATTATCCCCAATAAATATTACCTCATAATTATAGGTACCATAGTATGAAAGAATTTCAAAGAATTCCTCAAAAATTGAGAATACATATATTTTTTTTTTCAGAAGGCTCAGGCCTAAATATCTTTATAATAGTCCAAGTCTAAGTGTTAGTTATGATTTTAATTTCCATTAACTCCATTGTTAATAGATTATGATTATGATTTATCTTTGTAATATCTAATTCAGTTTGGTATGTTACAGCAAAACCCCCACCAGATCTCAGGGGTTGTGGGGTATGTTTGGGGTATGTTTAATTTCAGATATGTATAATTCAATATTTTCCATTTTATTTCCAACACTTTGTGTATTCGCCACGGCAATAACTAAACCCTTATTCGTTTTTATATTTTGTTTTATGAACTTCAATTTCTCTTAGTGCTTTCGTTTTATTTTTCGTGCATCCTTCGGGGCATTAAAAACAGAAAATATGGGAATCCCGGTCGTCCCGGTCATTGACCTTTGTGTGTCCTTGAGACAGGGTTCCCCCATACCATAATATGTATGTTTCGCAGAGTTTTCAATCAACAGGAAATTAGGTGTGGCTAAACCCCAGTGGATTCGTGGCTTTCCAATAGATTTTCAACCCGAAAATGTAGATTTTACATTGAAATTTGTGCGTGGAACCTTTTCCGTAATGTTTTTATCCTATCCATGCTGAGAAAGCATCAAATCGTTCGGTATGATGTCTTCAATCTGGTCTCTACAAGTTTTGCCTCTTCATAATCAAGGTTTTGTTTGTTTGTTTCAGTCTTATCTAGGTACCATAGGGTGTTCCATAATAACACTTTATTGGAGTACAAACTATCAAAGTAAACAATAGTTATATCCTTATGAATATATGTTATTGAATATGTGTGTTGATTCATTAATATGGTTTTGTAAATTGTAGAGGTCTAGGGCCTCATTTAATTTAATAACGTTGGATCTTTCTTGTGTATTTAGATGAAAATTATTATCCCCAATAAATATAACCACATAATTATAGGTACCATAGTATGAAAGAATTTCAAAGAATTCCTCAAAAATTGACATGACATGGGGGCCTGCTCTCAAGCAGCGCAGACGTGCCTAGCCTGAGCTCCTGATTAACACCTTCAAATCTTTGTTTAAGTTGAAGACAACACCATCGTTGGATAAGTATATATAAACGTATATATACCAGGTGCATATAACATTGAATTAAATATACAAAGCAAAAGTATAATAGTATTTCTCCACTGAATATAATATTTCTTGGTAAGAAATATTGAGTGAACAGTGAAAACAATTTTGAAACATAAGACCCACATCATTTGACAGGTTAATCCGGGGTGTCAATGCACAAAGCTTGGCCTGCTAGACAATAGCTCTACCTCAAACAGTTCTGGCCCAAGTAAGCCTACCTTGAGCAAATTAACAGTTGCACTAAGAACCCCTATAGTTGGTGGCAACTTATTCTTGCTTTTGATGACGGGAGGTGGTGGGTTCAACTCCCACTGCTGGCAGTGTTACTTTCACACTGGGTAAAAGGCTCGAAAGTCGACCTGATATGGCCATAGTTGCTGAAAGGGTCGTAAAAACACCATTTCACATTTCACATACAGGAATATACAGAATATACAGGAATATACAGAATATACAGGAATATACAAACTATACAGAATATACAGAATATACAGGAATTTACAAAATATACAGAATATACAGAATATTAATAAAACATAAGACCCACATCATTTGACAGGTTAATCCGGGGTGTCAGTGCACAAAGCTTGGCCTGCTAGACAATAGCTCTACCTCAAACAGTTCTGGCCCAAGTAAGCCTACCTTGAGCAAATTAACAGTTGCACTAAGAACCCCTATAGTTGGTGGCAACTTATTCTTGCTTTTGATTTTCTCCATATAGAAAATTGAAACTATTCAGTTAAATTCCTCCACATAGGAATTATTTTCTAGTCTTGATTCTCTCCACATAGAGAATTAGAAATATTATATTTAAACTCCTCCATATAGGGTTTATTTATGGTCTTGATTTTTCTCCATATAGAAAATTAAGAAGATTATTTTTTAACTCTTCCATACAGGAGTTAAATCTGGTTCTATTTTTTCTCCATATAGAAAATTAGAACAGTGTATACAAGTGTGTACTACCTCCATATAGGAATACATACTTAAATAAATATTATTTCTCTCCACATAGAGAATTATTATTAGTTGGTGTTAGACCTCCATATAGGGTAACACTTGAATATTTGTATATTGCCTACATACAGGAATATACAGAATATATAGAATATACCGGAATATACAAAATATACAGAATATACAGAATATACAGGAATTTACAAAATATACAGAATATACAGAATATTAATAAAATTTGATTTCTCTCCATACAGAGAAATACAGAGTGAGTGTTTTACTTTCATACAAGATAACACTCAGTATATTTCTTATATTTTCTTCAACTCTTCCATACAGGAGTTAAATCTGGTTCTATTTTATCTCCATATAGAAAATTAGAACAGTTTGTACAAGTAATAATAATAATAATAATAATAATAATAAAATTTGTATAGCGCTGATACCAGACAAGTCTGTTCATAGCGCTGAGCACAGGACATGCGTCCTGAAGAGATGGGTTTTCAGCCTGCTCTTAAACGAGGAGACTGAAGTACATGTTCTAATATCAGTAGGTAGGGCATTCCATAGTCGCGGACCCACAGATGAGAAGGCCCTGTCACCAATTGTCTTGAGTCTGGTAGTAGGAACTTGTAGGTGAGTGCCATCATTGGATCTAAGACAGCGTTCACCTTCCTTGATCAATAGTAGATCACGTAAGTAAGGCGGAGCCTTACCATTTAGGGCTTTCCAGGTTAATAGAAGAATTTTAAAATCAATTCTCGCGTGAACTGGGAGCCAGTGCAGTTCCTGTAGTTTTCCTGAAATGTGATCAAATTTCCTGATTTTTCCTACTACCCGTGCTGCCGAGTTTTGGAGGTATTGCAGTTTCTTTATGTCAGTCTTAGGAAGACCTGCCAGAAGACCATTACCATAGTCAAGGGTAGATGTAACAAAAGCATGGGTAAGTGTTACCGCCGTCTTCTCGTCTAGACAGTGTCTGATTGCCGCCAAGTTCCTAATGTGATAATAGCCTTTCTGACACATTTTCTTGATTTGGGCCTTCATGTCCATGTTGGAGTCAAGTGTAATACCAAGGTCAACCACTGACTGACTAGGAGCAATATCCGAGTCACCGACTTTGATTGTGGTCGTGGTACTGCTATGGGTGGCAGTATTGTACCTGTCAGTACATATGAGCATCTCAGTTTTTCCATCATTGATTTTCATCTTGTTAGTAATGAGGAAGTTTCTGACCTCGTTGACACATTCCACCAATGTGTGTCTACTCATATCCGCATGATGGGGAGAGGCGTGGTCAACAGGGATGTAGATCTGAGTATCATCTGCATAAATATGGTAGCTCAACCCATATTTGGCAAGTATATCAGATAGGGGTGTCATGTAAATGGTGAACAGTATAGGTCCCAAGACTGAGCCCTGAGGTACACCATATTTTAGGGATTTGAGACAGGATCTATGGGTCCCCACCTTCACACATTGCTTCCTATCCAGAAGGTATGACCTAATCCAGGCAAGTGCATGACCTTTGACGTTGCATCTATCTCTCAGTCTGTCTAAGAGGATTTGATGGTCAATAGTGTCGAAGGCAGCAGAGAGGTCAAGCAACAACAGTATGATTGATTTTCTGTTGTCAAGAGTACTCAAGATATCATTTTGTACTTTTAACAAAGCGGTTTCAGTGCTGTGATATTCTTTGTAAGCTGATTGAAACTTGTCAGTAAGGCCATTTCTTACGAGATGGGGGACTAGTTGGTCTGCCACCGCCCTCTCGGTTAGTTTAGACACAAATGTAAGGTTGGAGACGGGCCTATAGTTTTTTTCAACCAGTTCTAGGCCAAGTTTTTTAAGCAGGGGTGTTATGATGGCTATTTTCATATTTTCTGATACTGTTGATTCCATCAGTGATTTATTTATGATGGAAGTAATTATTGGCAGGAGGTCATCTAAGAGGTCAAGTAGGAGCCAGGTTGGGATCGGATCCAGGTCGCATGACTTCTTTGCAGACCTCTTGACCAATTTCCGCACGTCATCAGTGGTTAAGGGTGTGAACCTTTCCAGACATGTAGTACCATTGTTCGCAGTGTCACCTGGTGTTGGAATGTGACAGGATGGGGCATTATCAATGTCAAGGCGGATTCTCTCTATTTTTTCAAGAAAAAAAGTGTTAAACTTCTCAGCTTGAGTGATCTCACAGTCAGATTGGGGCATAGGTGTGTCCTTTTTCTTGTGCATGACTGTGTCAATGACTCTAAAGAGCTTTTTAGGGTCATGTTTGTTTTCCTCAACCAGATTGGAAAAGTATGTTGATTGTGCAGATTTAAGCATTGAGTTATACTTATTTCTCTGAGAATTGTACAATTCCTTATCAATGTTAGTACCAGTTTTATTCATTTTCCTCTCCAGCCTCCTCCTGAGGGACCTTTCCTGCCTAAGTTGGTCACTCATCCAGGGTACAGGTCTGCGTTGGGTGACCTTGGCGTACTTGATGGGAGCATGTTTATCCATGATTAATGTGAGCTTCTTATCATAGTAATCCACCATGTCATTCAGGGATAAATGATCCCATGATGTAGTAGCACTAGTGAGGGATTTGATGTCCTTTGTTAGGGACTGAAGATCCAGCCCCTTAAAATCCCTATATCTGATTGACTTTTTGGGGGGCTTGGGGGCTGAGATACCTAGGTATAATTTAATCATTTTGTGATCAGATATGTATTCATCCACCAGGTGGCCTTTTAGGAATTTGTTCCCTTTGAAAGTAATGATGAGATCAAGGGTATTGCCCAGTCTGTGAGTTGGTTCATGAACCCATTGGTTCATATCAAAGGTAGATAGTACATCATTGAACTTTATGACATCAGGTTTATCTGGCTTATTAACATGGAAGTTATAGTCACCTAGGAAGATGACCTCATGAGTGAATGACCCATAATGTGCCACCAGTTGAGTGAGTTCATCGTAGAACTCAGAGTAGGTATACCTATTCTGGCCAGAAGGTTCAGGTCTATAGATGGTAACAAAGGTGAACTTTTTTCCTTTGATTAGAAGTGATGCTTCCAGTAGTTCCATTGTACTAACCTTAGGCTGGTTCAACCTGTTGGTTCTGAAGGGAAGGTCCGCACGATGTAACAGGCCAACGCCCCCGCCCTGGCGTCCAATACGGGGGAATGAGTGAAATTTGAGGGAGTCACCCTCGAGTTCATCCCTTATTCTATCATTATTAGCAGTATTTAACCAAGTTTCTGTTACAAATAGGGCATCCAGATTATGTTCAGAGAAGTAGTCTTTCAGCAGTAGTACCTTCCCCGAGATGCTTTGGGCGTTACAGGAGCCAATGAGAAGCTGGTTGCTAGGTTTGCATTGTGCTGAGCGTTTGCCCTTGTTCGTAGCGCCCCCTTTATTGGTATGATGTCTAAAAGCATTGGCCTGGCCATTAAGACGATTCAGCACTGTTATATTGTTATTATTTCGTTGGCCACAAGTAGCCTGTGTTCGATTGATTTTATTTGTTGATGTTTGTATCGAATTAATACTATTATTCTTAAGGATGGTGAAGCGGTTGCGGATATGAAGGGTGTCTTCAATCTGCGAATGTTTGTTTACGTTTTCAGAGCGAGCACGTGGTCTTGAGGCTCGTGTATTTCCGTTCCCGATCGTAAGCCAATCACCGTCCTTGCAGGATCCTGAGGAGGCGTGGCTACTGCAAGCCGAAGCTTTGGTGGACGGTGACGTCATTGAACATACGGGTCTCAACAATTCATATCCGGGGATTTTAAACATGTCAACAGGAAGGACATTTGTTGTGTAAGAGCAGCGTTCAGCGTTATTCCGATTAAACACCGAGGATGGCAGTGAACTGCGTCCCAGACGACTTGATTCATCGCATCGGACGGTAGAGGTAGGTGTGAGATCTTTAAAATATGCATCTACGTTGCAATTGTATGATGTTTTTGTAATCGAGCTGATGCGATATTTTAAGATGTGAGAGGGCTCGTTTGTGACAGTTGTGCCAGCACCACAAGGTGTAGATGTTGAAAAGTGAGTTATTTTATTACTGAGAAGGACATCAGAGTCGAATTTAGCCTTAAAAAGAGGGAATTTCGGTAGATTTAGGAAGTTACGTATGGTATTGGGCGAGGCAGGTAGTATTTTGAAACTGTGAAGCGAGTTTGACCGGAGCAGACGGTCAAGGTGCAGGTCACATATTATGATAGCATTTGTAAGGAATGTTTTATTTTCACAGCTGAGTTTACAGTTAATTTTATTTACATAGTAATCATAACCCACAAGGCAGGAACAAACACAGATTTGATTCAGCAGAGTATTTTTATTAGCCTTAACAGAACCATTCACATTGATGTTATCATTTAATGAAATGTCAGATACAGAAATAGAAATAGGTGGCGCTGGCCACAAATGTCAATCTTCCGAAAGTTCATTATTGATGAGGCTTTTTGCGACCGCAATAGCTGAGGTGGTCCCTCTAATGGTGATCATTGATACCTGGGCACCGTCCTGCGTCACGTCCTTAAGATTGATGGTCGCCCCGGACTTCTCCCTGAAGCCCTCGATGGTGCTACCCTTGGTTCCTATGATGCGCCCAGCATCCTTCTTCGGCACAAACATGACCTCCTCACGTGTCCTCTTCTTCGTGTCAGGTTTGGTGCTTGAGGAGGACTTGACCACAGCAGTGGGTACCCTTGGAGGGATGATGGATGTACGTGAGGTGATTGCAGAGTCTCCTTGAAGGAGGGCGAGGTCAGACGGAGGATCTGTCTTCTTGGCCGCCGGAGGCATGGTAAGCTGGTTGATCGCAGCACAGACAGAGGCTAAAGAAGCCGGAAGCAGCTGACCCTTCTCCGCCTCGCCCTCTGAACCAAAGAAACTCTCGATCCTCTTGTAGGTGTAACCAGGAAATACAAGTGAAGAGAGGCAACTGTCCAGGACATACCACTGCTGTATCACGGCGATGTCCTGGTCACCCACCGGGGGTGGGGTAAGAATAACCACTCTAGGTCCTTTGGACCTCAGCAGTCTGACAGCCTGGTTCAGCCTCCTGAAGACTTTCCGCCCCGACCAGGACTTCTTGAGAGGCATAATGTCGGGTAAGATGATAATCACGTCCACCCCGGCCGCCAGTTCCAGTTCCATCGCTATATAGGCGATGCTGTCCGTGGAGATGGAGGTGTGGCAATCGGTACGGTTGATCCCATCTGCAAAGTCATCTTCTTGGCCCTGTACGCAGAGAAGGATCTGGAGTTGAGAGGAGGTCTGGGCGGCAGCATCTTCATCAGACCCGCTATCAGCATCAGCTGCCGTGGGTAGGTATCTACTCAGTACTTCTTCCTTCTGCGAGAGGAGGGTAGAGGTGCGGGCCAGCTCGGCTGAGAGCCTGGCCCTCCCTGTCTCCAGGGTCTCGATGTTCCTGGCTTGGACCTGGACCTGGTCAGTAAGCCTAGTGACCTCGGCGTTAGCCGCCTGGTTGAGGGCCTTCAGCCTGGCATTGGCTTTGGCCAGATCGTCACACCTAGCCTTCCAGTCAATGGTGGTAGGTGTGGTAGGAACTTGGAGATCTGCCGGTAGGGGTGGCAGACCAGGGGAGCCACCAGGTGGCCCCCCGGAGAGGCGAAGCTTGGTTGTGGATCTGGTTTCTCTTCCGTCTTCCATCTCGCTGTTAGATAGTGGGATGGATGATGTGAGGGGGTATATATACCAATCAAATGTGACGTGTAATATACAGATCCTAGTCTAATTGGTATATAAGTACCACGTGATAGGAGAATTCCTTGAACCGTGTTAAATTGAGACTGTGGTGGGCTGGAGGACCAATTGCTAGTTTGGAGGGTGTGGTCAGCATGTACGTGAAACAAAGTGTGAAGCACAATGTGAAACGTAAGTGTAGCCGTTAGAGTAATGTGAAACCACAATCGGTAGACCGTGTAGAATATGATGTGTGTAGTAACTTTGGCCACGTGTAGTGCGCGCGGTCAGGCAGGTAGGAGTGAGTGGTATTAGACAGATTAACACCTGGGGCAGAGGGCTCACACAGTATGTGGTCAAATTAAGTAGGTAAACAAATATTATCTAGGACACTTTGTAAAAAAGATTTCAGTGAGAATTGATAATAGAATGATAAGGAATTGCGGAAACTTATTGGTATTTTCCGTGGTAGGAACACGGAAATATAGTATAAATTCCGGTATTGATATCGGGGAAAATACACCGCGGCAGTAGCGGTGTGTGTGGTATTTCTGTCCCGGCAGAGGGTACAGTGAGGTATAGGTGCCTCGGCAGAGAGACACAGGAATTAACTGGTTTGGTAAATTTGGTGGTAAGGCAAATTACCACCAGAGAGATTGAGAATAGAAGGCAAGGTGACCCGGGAGGAATGTAGCAATAAGTAGACGTGGCGAGCGCCGAGCAGCAGCCACCAGCACCGTGTACCTGAAGGTACAAACTACAATCCAGTCCTCGTGGCGAGTAAGTCCGGTTAGCGGTCGCCAACAGGCTACAAACTGGCTAGAAACACTGAAAAACCGGGTCTAGGTTACGCAGGGGTGGGATACAGGAGATCTACGTAGTCTTGGTAACTCTCAGAAGTAATGTGACAACGTGTATGTAACTATTCACCAGGCATTAAGCAGAGCTCGATGAAAACACGTCCATTGCCAAACCCACGCATGCGCAGTAGTGTGTACTACCTCCATATAGGAATACATACTTAAATATACTCCATATAGAGGAAATTAAATACGGATTCCTCCATATAGGAATACTGCTATGGAATATTATGGAATGAGACGTAGTTTGGAACATGTACCTAGAAAAAAAGCAAAAGTAAATGAATGAAGTTTTCTGGGGGGCAAGGGAAAACCAATGAAAGGAAATAATTACACAAAATGCATGTCAAAATGTTTTAATAATTATGCATGTAATATCTGTGATGTCAATTATATTTATAAAGGTATGTACAAAACTAGTCTTATGGAATACCATAATAGCATGAAAGGTAGCCATGATAGAAACTTATCAAGTAAACTAGAAAGTTGCTGCGAAGATATATTATACAATCTTAAAATAAAAGATTTTACCATGCCAGAAAATGATTTTTTTGTTAGAAAAAAAGAAGCCTTTAAAAATGTTTATTTAAAAAAAAGGTATTCTCTTGCTCCCGCAGTCAAAAACAAAAACAAACATTTCTCAAATATAAAAATAAAAATTATTCTATACCATTTGAATATATGCACACTGATAAACATTGCCAGTATTTTACTACAAAAAGAGAAGTTTTTAAAAACACCTATATGCATTCAAATAGAATAGAAAAGAATATATATTGTAGAAATATCAAAAAAGCAAAATATGGTGAACTCAAAATGTCATCAAAAGATAGAAATAAGCCTACCCTGCACATTAAAATGAACAAAATTCTAATTATTGCAACAGCCAATGTTCAAAGTATTGGAAATAAGACGGAACTGACAAAAAAGGATAGACAGATCGAAAGACTGAAAGGTGAAAATTTAAACCTAAAATACAAACGTCCCTTACAATATTACTATATTAAATTGAAACAAAAACAAACCCATAAACATAGTTATGCTGAAATTGTTAAGAAAAGCAATATAAACTCACTTAGCAGTATGTATGCAAACAGTCATAGGAAAAATAAAGTCAATAATCATATTAAATACATACCTCAAAGAGAAGGGATTCCCCAAGTGGTCAATCTTAATGAAAAGCATCTTAATGGCATAAATAACATACGAAACATAAGAAAAAACGGGAACCAATCAAGCGTCCTATCTAAATCACATGGTCTACATAACCCCGACCATCACAGGATGGTCTGTAATAGTAGAACGTGTCCCATAGCGCCGGTGAACAACATATTGCACTCAAATCGGTTTGAATATCTTTCTGACAATAACAAGATTATGACACATAACTTTTATCAAAATGAAAACGCTCTTTGTATTATTAATCGCCGCACCAAGTCTCGAAGCAATCAGACGTTAGCTCCGCCCTTCTGCAAGATGATTGGCCACCATGGGGGGCAATCTGCTGGGGGTGAAGAGAGATCCCCTCAAAATGACGTCATGGGGTCAATGGCCGGATTCCCCGCAGGAGGTTGCCTTAATGCTGGGGATAACTTGGATGAAATTAACTCAAATGGAAACTTAACTAGACATAAAACAAATAGAAATGTTAAAAACCGCTTGATTAAAAACAATATGCACATAAAAATAAATAAAGATTTAACTATGGCTACAGCCAACGTACAAAGCATAGGAAATAAGATAGAACTTCTTAATGTATACATAAATGAAAATAATATTGATCTATTCTTCATTACTGAAACTTGGATGAATGAAGCAAACGAAAAAATTATTAGAGGTAAAATTAAAGAAAATAACTACGATATTGAACATTTACCGCGTACACTAAGATCTGGAGGCGGCTTGGCTGTTATCTTTAGACCTGAAATTGACATAAAGAAAATTAATCACAGTCATAACTTATCAACCATGGAAATGATGGAAATTAATATCAAAACCAAAAATAGAATATTCACTATTATTACTATTTATAGACCGGAACCTTCTGACAGAAATAAATACACCTACACAGAGTTTTTTGAAGAATTTAGTGATATGCTAACCTACTATTCTACATATACACATGAAGTGCTTTTCGTTGGTGACTATAATTTTCATATGAATAAGCCAGAGAGGCCAAATGTAATTAAATTTAATGATATCCTGGATTTATACAATTTACATAATCATGTTACGGAACCAACACATATACTAGGGAATACGCTTGATTTATTAATTACAAATATACACAGTAATTTAATAAAAGAACATAAGGTTGAAGAGAAAATATCTGATCATAGTATAATTAAGCTCACTTTAAATGTTCAGACTAAGACAAAGAACAAGAAAAAGGTATCATATAGAAATTACAAAAAAATGAACATAAACAATTTTATTAGTGATGTTGAAGAAAAATTTAGTGAAAATAAATCCTATAATGAAAAGGACCTCAATGAACTATTAAATGAATACAATAAATTAATAAGTATACTTGATAAACATGCCCCGATGGTGGAAAAAACCATAAATAATAGGAAACCAGCTCCTTGGTTATCTGATACGATAAGGAATGAAAAAAGAAAAAAGAGAAAACTGGAAAGAAAATATGATAAAACTGGTCTTTCTTCGGATAAAATGAAATTTCAATTACAAAGAAATAAATATAACAATATCATTAGAGAGTCTAGAAACAGTTATTTTGCAGGGATAATAAATTCAAATAAATCGGATCCAAAGAAACTTTTTAAAATACTAAATAAACTACTACACACTAAAGAGGACACTCCCTTTCCCAGGCATACTGATAGTAAAGAGTTAGCATCGGAATTTAATAACCTTTTTCTAGAAAAAATCTCAAACCTTAGGGAAAATCTGGACAAAAATGATAAAACTTCACAACCATTGATTGAGAAAGCCAGATTTAGTACTCATCTGGAAAAATTTGCGCTATTAGATGATGCAGAAGTAAAGAAGTTAATCAAAGAATCAGCAAAGAAGTCATGTGAACTGGATCCCATCCCAACCTGGCTTCTGGCTGAGTGCATGGGTCCTCTACTACCACTAATAAAAGCAATTATAAATAAATCTATTTCAATGGGAAGCATGCCTGATGACCTAAAGATGGCCATCATTAGACCTTTAATTAAAAAGTTGGGCCTAGAATTGGTAAAGAAAAATTATAGACCGGTCTCAAATCTTGCTTATTTATCAAAATTAATAGAAAGGGCGGTTGCTACACAATTCGTAGGTCACCTTATAAGAAATGATATTCAAGGTATATTTCAATCTGCATATAAAGAATTCCATAGCACTGAGACTGCATTGCTTAGGGTACAAAATGATATTTTAATGGATTTTGATGATGGTAAAACAGTAATGCTGGTACTACTTGATTTATCAGCGGCATTTGATACTATTGATCATAATATACTATAAAACAGATTAGAAAGAAGATGTGGTATTAGGGGCACAGCTCTGCAGTGGTTCAAGTCATATCTATCAAATAGAAAACAATGTGTAACAATTGAGGGTAAGAGATCGGAAAATATGAATGTTAGTTATGGAGTTCCTCAGGGCTCCGTTTTGGGACCCTTATTGTTCACAGCATATATGGAGCCTCTGTCTGACATTATTGGTAATTATGGTCTGAAACATCATATCTATGCTGATGATACACAGGTATACATTACAATTGATCCAAAATCTGAAGAAGCTAGAAATAGATCCTGTAGAGAAATGGAAAAGTGTATTAAACTAATAAGGAAATTCTTAATAGAAAATAAAATGAAGATAAATGATGGGAAAACAGAAATGCTTTTATGTGGTAAAAGCTGTGATTTCAGAAAAGACAATGTACCTAATGGAATCCTAGTAGGTGAAACTAATATCCCTAGATCAAATACAGTTAAGGATCTTGGGGTTATCCTAGATCAAGAATTATCGATGAAATCACAAATTAAAAAAATGTGTAAGAATGGTTTTTTTCATGTAAAAAATTTAGCACAGATCAAAAATGTTTAGATTTTAGATGAGAAAACTGCAAATACACTTGCTCATGCTTTTGTTACTTCCACTCTTGATTATGGAAATTCACTTCTGGCTGGTTTACCAAGGTGTGAATTAGCCAAATTGCAGAAATTGCAGAATGCTGCAGCAAGAGTGGTAGGTAAACTTAAAAAGAGGGATCCTATTACGCAAAAACTTATGGAACTTCACTGGTTGCCTGTAGAGGCGAGGATTGACTTTAAAATATCTCTATTAACGTGGAAGGTACAGAATGGCTTTGCCCCAAAATACCTTTCTTAATTATTAAATTGTAAAAAATCTGATTTGGGACTGAGATCTAATGAAAAAAATGAATATACAGTGCCCAAGACTAATATGAAAACATATGGTGACAGGGCCTTCATGGTATATGCTCCAAGAAATTGGAATGCCCTGCCCCTTGAGGTGAAAAACTGTAAAACAGTGGAACCTTTCAAGAAAAAACTAAAGACGTTTTTATTCAGGAAGCATTATCTCGAGAAGCGCTTAGAGCAGACTTAGTCTGATATAGCGCTATATAAATCATTATTATTATTATTATTATTATTAATACATATATTTTTTTTTTCAGAAGGCTCAGGCCTAAATATCTTTATAATAGTCCAAGCCTTAGTGTTAGTTATGATTTTAATTTCCATTAACTCCATTGTTAATAGATTATGATTATGATTTATCTTTGTAATATCTAATTCTGTTTGGTATATTACAGCTAAACCCCCACCAGATCTCAGGGGTTGTGGGGTATGTTTGGGGTATGTTTAATTTCAGATATGTATAATTCAATATTTTCCATTTTATTTCCAACACTTTGTGTATTCGCCACGGCAATAACTAAACCCTTATTCGTTTTTATATTTTGTTTTATGAACTTCAATTTCTCTTAGTGCTTTCGTTTTATTTTTCGTGCATCCTTCGGGGCATTAAAAACAGAAAATATGGGAATCCCGGTCGTCCCGGTCATTGACCTTTGTGTGTCCTTGAGACAGGGTTCCCCCATACCATAATATGTATGTTTCGCAGAGTTTTCAATCAACAGGAAATTAGGTGTGGCTAAACCCCAGTGGATTCGTGGCTTTCCAATAGATTTTCAACCCGAAAATGTAGATTTTACATTGAAATTTGTGCGTGGAACCTTTTCCGTAATGTTTTTATCCTATCCATGCTGAGAAAGCATCAAATTGTTAGGTATGATGTCTTCAATCTGGTCTCTACAAGTTTTGCCTCTTCATAATCAAGGTTTTGTTTGTTTGTTTCAGTCTTATCTAGGTACCATAGGGTGTTCCATAATAACACTTTATTGGAGTACAAACTATCAAAGTGAACCATAGTTGATCCTTGGCCCAAATAACTCACAGAAATTTTTTGGGATTTTTTTGACTTTGGGATCCTTGCCCCCCACAACCTTCAAGGTCATCTTTATATAAAAAAATATATTTTCGGAGTACAGACTTGATCTTAGGCTCATATTAAAGCTCATTTCAACCAGAGAAAACTGAAATAAGACATTATGGTGCTAAATTTTATAGTTTCTGAGATATTGACATACATCTACAAATCATGATAAACTGTGCTTTTAACTGCAAAGTGTTTTTAACTGCAAACTGCAAACATGAAAGTTACAGGTTGTCTTCACAAAAGTTGTTTCATACGTAGGATGTAGGAGAAGGATAAAATGCTGTGGTTGAACTGAGACTGACTATTATTCAGTGTTTTTTCAGTGAATACAGTCAGGATCGAGCCCCCTTTCAATGGCTGATTGCCTTTTTGCCTCGTTTTGAATTACAGATACCATTCATAAATTTGTTTGTTAGGTGCTTGTAAATACATGCAGATGCTTCAGAAAACAGCTTTTAACTCGTCTGTACCAATGAAACCAATGGACAAAAACATCAGACCTTGTCTTGCTGGATATGTCAAGTTCTCCTGTTTGACCCCAAATGACTTTTTAATTGTAAAAAGTCAAACAGCGGGAAATGATTACTTAATAAATCAGTTGGGGTGAACAGATTTTACAATCTTTTTGCCTTTTTGACATAAATTGACTGAAAAGAAAGGGCCTGTACTGACGCTGATCTGTTAAACTCCAGATGGTGTGATAATCTTGTTTAAAAGTAAATGCTCCATCTGGCGGGAAAAGTGGGAGCTCGATCCTGACTGAGTATGGATAAAGAGCAAGGGAAAAAAAGAAAATACAATTGATGTGATATAAAACAACCCATTCATTTATTGTTACAGTAATAATCAAACAGTAAATAGACATGAAAGACATTAATTTATACCCAACTAATAAATTCATGTTTTTGTTTAAAATTGGTGCAAATATATTAATGTTTAATCTTGTCTGTGTCATCAAACATAAAAATTATTCATATTTTCTTATTGCTGAAGAAAGAGAATGTTCAGATACACAAAGGATCTTCTACTACTATGCACTTACTGTGTGGTCTCCAATGAGGTCTGCTGTCATAGAAAGTGCAGTGATAAAAATTGTAGCAGTTCCTGTTCCAAGGAGGATGGACGGACCAAGCACTTGTAGTGTTGGGGAATGTAGAAAATAAAACCAACAGCAAGCACTCATAACTATTATGCCTCCAGACAAAAATGTCACCTGTAAAATAACGGTCACACATGTATTTTGTTACATGTAAAATTATGATCATTATACTGTGATAGACATATATGAATAAGTTCCACTCTCGTATATAGTTTAATATGGTTAAAAAGATATTCAATCCAAAAATGAAGTGTAGACACTATTATATAACGTTAATAATTTAATTCCTCATTTACTTGTGTTTAATAATGATAATAATAATAAAATTTATATAGCGCTGATACCAGACAGGTCTGTTTATAGCGCTGTGATCAGGACATGTTTCCTGAATGGATGTGTTTTCAGTCTAGACTTGAAGGAGAAGACTGACTTACTGGTCCTAATGTCATTGGAGAGGGAGTTTCAGAGTTTAGGACCAATGGCACTCTCGGAACTGAGACATAAGTCTTTATGACCAATGGCACTCTGGGAACTGAGAGGTAAGTGCCATCGTTGGACCTAAGACACCGATCCCCTTGTTTAATCAGGAGTAGGTCATGCAATTAAGGCGGCGCCTTACCATTTAGGTTCCAGGTTAGAAGAATGATCTTGAAATCTATTCTAGCATGTACAGGGAGCCAATGTAGTTCCTTCAGTTTTCCTGATATATGGTCAAATTTCCTGATCTTAACTACAACACGAGCTGCAGAGTTTTGCAGATATTCCAGTTTCCTAATTTCAGACTTTGAGAGACCAGCAATTAGTCAATTTCCATAGTCCAGAGTTGAAGTGACAAAGGTATGTGTCAGTGATACTGCAGTCTTGTCGTCTAGACATGGTCTAATAGCTGCTAGATTCCTAATGTTGTAAAAACCCTATTTGCACATTTTCCTAATTTGTGCCTTCATATCCATATTGGAGTCAAGGATAATCCCAAGGTCAACTACTGTATTAGATGGGCTTATTTCTGAATCCCCACCCTTTTTGGGACATTACTGACAGCAGTCTTGCCATCATTGATCTTCATTCTGTTGGAGATCAGGAAGGACCTAACTTCCCTGACACATTCCTCCAATCTGTGTTTACTCATGTCTACATGATGACAGGAGGTGTGGTCTACTGGAATGGAAATCTGGGTATCATCAGCATAGATATGATAGTTGAGACCATACTTAGGCAGGATGTGAGCCAGTGGGGACATATATATAGTGAAGAGTATGGGACCCAGGACAGAGCCTTGTGGAACTCCATACTTTATAGGTTTAAGGGAGGACCTATGAGACCCTACCTTGAGACATTGTGTCCTGTTACTAAAGTACGACTTTGCCAATGCCTTGCTTCTGACATTGCACCTTGATTCCAATCTATCAAATAGTATTTGATGGTGTCAAAGGCAGCTGAGAGGTCAAGCAACAGTAGGATAACAGACTTCCTGTTATCCTAGGATATCATTTTGTACCCTTAGTAGGGCAGTATCAGTGCTGTGGGACTCTGTTAGCAGGCTGGGACTTATCAGTAAGGCCATTCCTTACTAGATGAGGCACTAATTGATCCACCACAGCTCTTTCTGTGAGTTTAGAAATATAGGTCAGATTGGATACTGGCCTATAGTTCTTCTCTATCAGTTCCAGGCCCATTTTTTCAGCAAGGGTGCAATCTTCATACTATCTGAATACTACTGAGTCAGTCAGTGATTTGTTCATTATGGCAGTAATTATTGGTAAGAGGTCATCCATTAGGTCCATTAGGAGCCAGATTGGGATGGGGTCAAGCTCACAAAAATTATTAGCAGATCTCTTCATCAATTTCCACACATCACTTGTGGACAGAGGAACAAATCTGTCAAGTGGTGTAATGCTTGGGGTGGAGAAACTACATTATTCGTAGTGCCACCTGGTGAGAGATTTGTGGATAGAGTAGCACTGTTTATGTCACTGCGGATTTTATCAAGAAAGAAAGTGTTAAATGTTTCAACTTGAGTATTGTTACAGTCTGATTGTGGCAATCGGGTGTCATTGTTTTTGTGCATGACTGAATCAATGACCCAGAAAAGCTTTTTGGGGTTATGCTTGTTTTCCTCAACCAAATTAGAGAAATAGTCAGAAATAGTCAGAAATAGTCATGGTGCCGGTTTGCATTGGGAGACCTTGGCACTTTTCATGCTTATCCATAAGTGATATAAGCCCCTTGTCATAGAAGTCAACCATGTCTTGTAGGGACATGTTATCCCCTGTATGTGAGTGACAGTTGAGGGATCTGACATCATCCCTAATTGATTTTTTAAGGGGTATAAGGGGAACCATCCTGATACTGAGTCTAGTCATCTTATGATCTGATATATATTCATCAACTAAATGACTGACTACAGATTTATTCCCTTTGAAGGTAATGATTAGATCAAGGGTATTGCCTATCTTGTGAGTAGGTTCCTTTATCCACTGTGTCATGTCAAAGGTTGACAATATGTCAGTAAACTTCCTGACATCAGGCTTGTCAGGTTTGTTGACATAAAAAAAAATTGTCACCAAGTCACCAGTTTGACTGGGGAATACACAAGATGTTTATTGGCATTGTTTACTTGTGGCCGAGTAGCACGTGTTTCCCTTCTTCGGGTGTTTCTGCCGGCAGAGGGGGCGGGGCTACCTGAACCCGTAACCTCTTTGTGAATTTCGTCCGATACATCATCGTTTAGCAGAGAATAACGATTTGTATATTTGATACTACCTACCATGTTTTCTTGTGCTTCTGTGAGAGGAGACGTGGCCTGACCCATTTCTCAACCAATCATGCTTCGAGGAAGGTTGCGTCATTACCTTGTGACGTATACAGTTACTGTAACACATGCTTTCACGACCAGTATCATATAACAAAACATACCGAGTCGGGGAAGTTGGGTGAGCGGATTCAGTGAGTTCAGCTCAGGGTATCCGTCCGCCATCACCAACAAACTGAATCCGCTCACACAGCTTCCCCGACGAGGCATGTTTTGCTTTTATACCTCAGACAACTACTGTATTTTTTTTTAAATGATACATGAAACAAGATATTTATCGTTAAAAACATTTGTAAACAAAGCGCACCTCATTTGACCCCGTCACGTGACCCGAAAATGGTGCGTACAGCCATAGACTGGTTGCCGCCATCTGTGTATATACACGATGTTCTTGATACTCGATGGGGGACCAGTCTAAAGATGGCCGACGCAAAATAGTTCCAACTAATCAATACGTTACGAAATAATCGGCATGCTCGTATTCATTGGAAATCTCGTCAATACGCGCATCACTGAGGTATAATGGAGCAGGCAGGCTGCCCCACCAAACTTACAAATTGAAGTGGAATTAACATTAATTTTGTTGGCCAACATCTTCATTTAATATCATTGATTTGTTTCTTAATGCACAATTTTGCTTTTTTTACGGAGTATCTTGACCCAGAAATGTTCACGACACTGAGTGTTTTGTCCTCGTCGAGCTCACGCTTTGCAACCTTGACCTCAGCTCCAGACTCTTGCTCAATGTGCTGGATGTTGCTGCCCCATTTCCCGATGAGGCGCCTGAGTACACCTTGAATATATTAAATAACTGCTCCCCGCCTCTGAGACGTCCGGCAAGATGATCACGCGATCGGCTGCAGGGATGCGGTCCGAACGATGTGACAGGAAATGCAGGTTTTCGGCAGTTGACTTGATCTCACAGTCAGGGCAGATGATGCCAGCTGAAATGTCGTCCTGCTTCCTGTCTTTTGGCAGAGACACCAGGAGTGAACGCATCCCTGCAGCCGGAGAGGAAGGCTCATCTTCCGGATCAGGAACGAAGGCTTACAGGACCTCATCTCTCTCACGGATGCCAGTTAGGGCATCTGCAAGTTTGTCTGAAAGGATCTGCTTATCCACTGCGAGAACTTCCTTCTCCGTTTCAAAGACTTCTCACTCTGCCACCAGCTCAGCAACTCTGGCTTCTAAATGGGTAACTTCTACATTGGCAGCATTGGACATCACCATAGCCAATCATAAGCTGTCTGCAGGACTTCTTTAGTCATATTATACGTCTTCTTCTTCAGAGGAGGAGGACTCTGAGCCATTGGAACTTGAAGGGTTTCAGACATTTTCTTTGACCCACCAGGACTTAGATCCCTCGGACAAAGATGTGGTCGATGGGTTTCATCTTTGCAGGCCATCTTCAATCATAAGTTGCTTTTTTCTCTTCTGATATTATTGTGTTAGCTATGTCTTCAGGAACTGAATGGCATGTTTAATATTTCAGCAGAATTTTTACCCAAAGACAACCAGGGGCTAGGATTTACTTACCAGACGGTATATCAGACAGTGTGATTATGATTATTGAATATTTGTAGATGGTTATCGGGCTAACACCCGTGGTGAGGTGTTTGTGATAGCCGTAAAACCAGTAAACAAGCTATTGTTTATAGTCTTGTTGCCTTGGGCGATCACTTGTTTTGTGATGAGACCTACTTGTAGTAGATATAGTGCTGCCTCAATGAATTGTCTTGTTGCAAGTCCTTGACATGCCAACCCATCTGGTCACAGATTTACAAAGACAACAGATTAACTCTGGCATGGGCCTCAGCTCATGTGTGGAATTGTATCATGAATTCAATCTCAGCATGGCAGGGGATCGAACCCACGACCTTTGGATCACCACAGAGGAACTGGTGCTCATAAACTAAAGCAAGCTGTCACATCCCCACACACATGGTAATCGTTGCTTGCATGCACATGTTGTAACTTCTCACTTTCTTACCAAACTAATGACACCAGTTGACTGAGTAATACTTGCACATGTATTTAAAATTGTAGTCACTTTCTAACCAAAACAAGGTTGGTTGTGTTATTACATGTGATAAAATATTTTACTTGGTGTCTATTGGCTGCTAAAAGAAGCTTGATATGGGCATGACCTCTTAGTACTCACTGATTATGGTCAATACTTGCAGTGCCAGGTATAAATCCTGGATCTATTATGGAGAGGAGATATAAAATACAGCAATACTGATTTGGAAACATATTTGAATGTGTTTTAAATAGCATACCTATTTCACGCAGGCAAGCATTTATAACAGACTAAGCCTTCATTCTTGCTGCAATTATACAGCAGCAAATTGCTTGAATACAAACCAAAAGTAGTTTCAAAGATGTCAAAGCAAAATAGTACTGGCATTAACACAAATAGTTCTTAGGTGAAAGATATTACCAACGTGGTCTCAGGTGGTCTGGTTAATACAATTCCAGATTGGAGGCGATTATATGTGCCTTATGACTGGGTTGACAAAAATAAATAATGTTTTGGATATTGGTGACAAAAACTCAAAGCTTGAAGAAAACATAACATTAAATGCTGTTAATATGAAAATAAATGAAGATACTCAGATTCCTCTACTGAGATTGCAACTCTGAAAGTGACGAACTTCACAATAATAGATGAGCTGCCCCGTACCTCTGCTTTATTGGAAGAAAAAGGTGTCTTGAAAACCTATTTGCCCAATGCAAGTGAGATTCTGAAAAAGAATGAAAACGCGTCTGACACAGATGAATGCAATGAAGATGGATGAATGAGAACGTTGATTTGCTGACCTCAGAATGGGCAGCAACATGTAGTTGTAGGTGTGGAGGGAAGATATCTGTGTTCAGATCACATCAGATTCTCTGGGGTTCACTGCACATGAATGTGGAAAAGTAGCGGCCACTGTTGTGGTCATCGTGCAAGATACTCATCTGCTAGTAGACACAGGCTGTAGTGAAGTATATAAAAATATGTCCAAGCCATCATGTTTATATGATGGAAGGAGCTCTAGGTGATGTTTACAACACCTCCTCTGACTTTCTTTGATGATTGTATGCTCTGGTACATGGTTCCACAACTACAATGATTGAGGGTTTCTCCTATCAATGGATGGCTACCTTCTTTGTCTCTTCGGATGATGAGAGGCCACGGGCCGTGGCGCAGTTGGCTAGAACGCCAGCTTATTAGCACCAGTTCCTCTGTGGTGATCCAAAGGTCGTGGGTTCAAACCCTGGCTGTGCTGGGACTGAACTCATGATACAATTTCCCATATGAGCTGAGGCACGTACCTTAAGGGTTAACCCGTTGTCCTTGTAAATCTGTGACCGGGTGGGTTGTCATGTCAAGGACCTGCGACATTTCAATTCAGTGAGGCAGCACTATATTTGCTACAAGTAGATCCCATCACGAAGTGACTGAAATAATTTTGAAAGTGATGTAAAACCCCAAACAAACAAAAAATCGGATGATAAGAAAGGCAAGTCTCTTCCAAAATCTTTGATGAGAAGCCATAATCTCCTGCAAAAGGAAAATTCCTGAAGATGGAACATGTGCCAGCATACAATTGAAAGCAGCTCCTTCCTCTTCCAAATCATCCTCTTCTAAAAACAGAAACAAGTCTTTGAGGAGATGCATATTCACCTCATGATGCCGGGGGAGGAATTGTAGGATGAGATGGTGCCAATGTGCAGAGGTAACCAGGGCAAAAATAACATTAAAAAACAACATGTACGACGGCAAGATTCTGCAGCCTACTTATATTTTTTTTTGGAAGGCCACTGATTACAAAAGCATGAGTCATGGTCTCTGCCGTTTCATGTCTGGACATGTCTGATAGATACCAGATTTCTAATATGGTAGTATCCCTTCTTGCACTTTCTCATAATATGAGGTTTCATGTCCATTCTAGAATCCAGTGTTATACCCAGGTTTACAACTGACTCACTGGATGTGATATCAGTATCTCCAATTTTAATGGTTCCTGGTAGGTTGCCATTAGCAGTATTATATCTGTCAGTACATATTAGCATCTCAGTTTTTCCATCATTGATCTTCATTTTATTTAACAATAGAAAATTTGACACATTCCTCTAGTTTACGTCGACATAAATCAGCCTTAACCTCGGATCTATGATCCACAGGGATGTAAATCTGAGTATCATCGGCATAGATGTGATAGTCTAGTCCATATTTATTTAAAATATCAGCCAAGGGAGACATATACATTGAAAACAGTATAGGCCCGAGGACAGATCTTTGAGGGACCTCAAATTTGATAAATCTATAAGAGGACCTATTGGCCTCTACCTTAATACATTGCTTCTTTTCTGTTAAATATGATCTAATCTGTTTCAGGGCCTGCTCCCTAACACCATATTTCATTTCAAGCCTATTAAACAGAATTTGATAGTCAATTGTATCAAAGGCCGCTGATAGGTCAAGAAGTATTAGGATTGCTAACTATTTGCTGTCGAGAGCACATAGAATGTCATTCTGCACCCTTAGAAGTGCAGTTTCAGTATAATGATATTCCTAGTATGCAATTCGAAACTTATCTGTAAGGTCGTTTCTTACTAAATAAGGTACTAATTGATTTACAGTGAGTTACTCTCTCAGTGAGTTTAGATATATAGGTTAGGTTAGAGACTGGCTTATATATTTTTTTCATTTAACTCAAGACCTAGTTTCTTCATCAAAGATGTAATGATCGCTATCTTCATATTTGTAGGAACACTAGTCAGCTATGATTTGTTTATGATAGCCGTGATTAGTGGCAGTAGGTCATCTAGAAAGTCATGTAGGAATCATGTAGGAATAGGATCAAGATCACATGATTTCTTCACTACTTTCTTAATGAGATTGCACATGAGATCTGACATTGTTAGATTTGAAAAACTCCTGAGAGATGGAGCAGTATCATCAGTCTTACAGGTATTGTTCAGAGCAACATCTGGTGAGGAATTTCCCATTTGTGAGATACTAGTTATATCTTGATGTATTTTATCCATAAATTGTTAAATTTCCCTGTGAAAGATAATTTCATCTGTAGCTAATGGCATTGGCATGTCCTTGACCTTGTGTATGGCCAAGTCAATGACTCTGAAGAGTTTTTTAGAGTCATATTTATTGTCACCAACTAATTTAGAGAAATAATTTGATTGAAAAGAGTTTAACAGGGAATTGTACTTGTTCCTCTGGGCGGTATATAAGTCTTTATCAATCTGTAGATTGGTCTGATACCATTTTCTCTCAAGTCTTCTCTTAAGAGACCTCTTAGCTTTGATCTTCTCATTCATCCATGTTACAGATTTGCAGACAGGAATGCATGTCTCTTTAAGCGGGGCATGCTTGTCCATTAGGGAGGTAAGTTTCAAGTCATAGTAATTTACCAAATCACTGAGGGATAATTTTTCCCATCTGGTAGAGTCAAGGGCAATGGATCTTATGTCCTTTCTGAATGCCTCAGTGTCCTTTCTCCTGAAATCCCTGTATTTGATAAACTTTTAGTTGGTCTCAGTGTAGTTAGGTTTAGAGTCAGGATGATCATCCCATGATCATACATATAGTCATCCACCAGGTGTCCTTTCAGGGGCATGTTGCCCTTAAAGGTCATCAAAAGGTCAAGGATGTTGCCAAGCTTATGAGCCGGTTCCTTTACCCACATGAGTCATATGACGAGTACAACAGTTCTGTGTATCAATGCAATGGTTATAAGCTGTACAGAAAAGACAAATCATCCAACTCAGGGGGTATGATGCTATGGTTAGGTCTGACATCCCACAGGAACGCATACAACCCCTAGAGATCATATACTCTACCACAGTACTCTAAAGAAGAATGTGTTGAGTTACAGTGCAAGGATGAAGTGATTGTAGGATTCAATGAATATAGGAGGAAAGGTATGAGAGGTCCCATCAAGAATACTTAGTGATCAAGGTAGATACTTTGAAGGACAAGTCATTGCTAATTTAAAAGCAAAATACATGGTTTCAAGAAAAGTAGAATGGCGAAATATTAGCCAGAAGGAAACTCACAGTGTAAACATTTCAACAGGACAATTCATAATCTGCTAATCACATTGACTCCAGAGAGGAAATCCAAATGGCCAAATCCAAATCCAGTTCTTGCCAGACCTATTAATTTACAACAATGCGTCTCCACATTCATGCACTGGATTGTCTCCATACTATCTGTTCATGGCAGTTGAGCCCAAACTACCCATACATGTGATGCTAGGATTCACAGATGAACCTAGGGTGACAGAAAAAAAGTTGTGAACAAATGGCTAGAAGAGCATGAGAAGAATTTTCAAGATGTTTCAAGATTGGCTTCCATGAATCTGAAGGTCAAGAGAGAGGGGTAAATAATCCCACCCCACTTAAAGCAGGTTAATGAATGACTCTTTATCAATTATTCTGTTTACCTTTCTTCCAATGTAATTGTTGATCACGTTCATGAGTAGAGATGTGATGAAACTGCTGATGAATACCACCAAAGGCACAATAGCAATATATTCCTTAAAAATGTAGAAATCAACAACTTTAATTTGTTTTTGAATCAATTACAAAAAGATAATAATAATTAATAATAATAATTTATTTGTATAGCGCATACACCAAGAAGAACTTGTTCATAGTGCTTAAAAATATTTAAAAAAATATATATTAATGCAATACTTATGTCTGAAAATATGTTCCATTTATGAAATTTGAGTCACATTCAGACAAAATTGAATTGATTCTATTGTTGTTTTTACAAATTCCTGTTAAATGAGAGATACAAAAACGCAACAGGAAAACATGCCTATGCGTGCTTACCTTTGATAATGCCAAAGAACTTGTCAGATATATTGGTAGGTAAATCATTGAGAGATTCAGAATTAATCGTGCACAGATGTACAGCAGACTAACCTTGCATAAAACATTTTGAGGATATCATATTCATTGAGGAAAACAAAAACTTCTAATACAAACATTCATTCATGCATATTCATAAACATTCATTCATTCATGCATATTAAAAAATAATTTTGTGAAAAATATGATTCAAATACATATAAATGTCAGATATAATGAATGTTTTGTAACAACAGATTTGGCCTATGTCTGTGTTAACTTTAACAACTTAATGGCCTTCATACTTTGATGTTGTTTACACTTTAATGGCCTTCATACATTAATATCTTCCATACTTTCATGCCATTCATTCATAATTGATCTTCATACCTCAAGAAAATACCAACAATTCTATCCCTTTGTTAAAGGATAACAAATCCAGTATCATGTCTATACTTAGTTATGTTTATAAACATCATTTAAGGTTTAGATATTTTAAAAATGAGGCAGAAAAGTAGTTTTATTGGTTTGTTATGAAATCATTTTTATATATTATTTATTGTTACTTTAATTTGTGCAAATGACAATTAAAATTAATTGTACCTGATAGAACTGATATTCCCTGAACCAATCCCTCCGTTTCATATATTGACATGGGGCAACTGTAGAATTCCTTTCTTCTATATGGTATACAGTGTCTCTGGACTGGGTAGCATTTACCTCTTGAGATTCTCGTGTTCCAATGTGAAATATGATACTACACATTGAGCCTACTCCAACTGCTACCAATACCAAAGTCTAGAAATATTTAAGAATAAGAAGTAACAAAGGTCCAAACACCATATTTTTTCAAATATTATTTTACTGTCAATACAATTTTGTTCTTGTTGATTTATAAATTCCTTCAGAAATCCAATCTAAATTACACAAATTCAAAAATTTACATACCCTAAAACTAGGAGCATCACTTTGCGATATAGAACCACCTCCTTCCGCAATGTTAAGTAGTAGCCAAGTTACCAGGTAGATTGTGAGGTTGGATATGACAGCAAACACATATCTGTATGTTATATAATATATTGTATGATTTTAATTTGATTATTTTTGTCAATGTTATGTTGAAAGATTTTTGTAAAATTGGATCATTTTTTCATAATGGTAGGGATATCCAGGATGTTAAACCTATTTTGAAATGTGCATACAGCCTGGTGTCTAGCTTCCATACCTTTCAGAAAAACAATATGCAAACACAAAGTTATGTTTTATGCAATTATCACTAGATATTCTGAGCTTCTGAGACAATAACAAACAGGTAATATTTCATGAAGCTGATCCATACTGCTCCCACTTTGCATTGCAAGTGAATCCAAAATGGTTTGAGATACTCAATTTCTTAGAATTTGTATCTGTAATATATAATGAAGAGATCATTAAATTATTCAAGCCATGAGAATTCATTTGGTTTTATTAAAAAAAGAAAGAAATATAAATTCTTTAATGAGAAGATAAACTTTCAAAAAGAAAGAATTTCATTCCAGACCAACTCATTTTATCATGGACATTGTAATATATTTATCTATTTAGCCAAAGATACTAATGACCAACTTTTCAGGCTGAGACACAACTCTAAATGTTCCAGGTGATCAAAATCTGAGACGGATCTGGAATTGTAAAAATATTACACCGAACAACACTGTGGGGGTGCCAACATAAAAGAAGGTACATGACAGTAAAGGCAAGGCAGAGGTTCTATCTTGTCAACTTATTATAGGCCCACATCATACACATGAAAGTCTTCAAGTTGAAATCCAAGAAAAAAGTCAACTAAGACTCACAACAATAAATATCCAAAGTATGGCTTGAAACATATTAGAGGCCAGTTGTGCCTTGTAAGATGTTTGAACACAAAATTGACAGGCAGATGATGAATTATTCCCTCATGACCTGTTTCAGTTGTACAAGGCCATAAATTAAACAAAACACTTTTTATCACAAACAAATCCACATAGTCAAGAATAAAATCAAGGAAATCAGAATATAGAAATGGTGAAACTGCAAGGTTAAAAAAAACTTTACAAATCCAAAAATAGTAAAGAGTACATAAAGTTCTTGAAATGCTACATTACTCATGAAACATTACTCACTTAAAGTAGTTATACAAAATTAGCATGTGCAAAAAATGTAATTTGTATTATTTCAATGCATTGCTTTGAAATTGATTTGAAATTGATGTGAAATATTAATTGAAATAGTTTAATTTTTACAATTAAGTAAGTTTAATCCAAAATGTTACCTGAGAGAAATCAATTCGACCCTTTCCACTGAATTTGAAGTGAGGTCTGAAAGAAGTGCTAGATGAGAATTCTCAGTAGTTGTCCATCCAAATTGAAAAATCACAATGAAAAATGTATAGTATAAGAACTGTGCCCATGTTTTGGCTTTGCTGCATCCCAGGCAGACCATGAACAAGAAGGGAAAGGTAGCTGCCACACAGATGCTTCCTTCATTCAAAGGAAAAAAACAAATTTACCAGTTAGGTTAAATGTACCCAAAAAGAATCTAATAAATTTGAATAGATTATTCAGTGATGCCGAATGTAACAATAATAGAACTTTAAAGATTTTTAAAAGGTATTCATTATAATAATTACTAATCTGTGCACAATTATCTACAACATAATTTTGTGCAAAAAAAAGAGGACAATGCTGACTACTTTCTGTGTTCAAAAATGTCATGCATTTGGGAACTATGTAGACATGCAAGCTTGAGTCCGGATTCAAAACTGATTTTGTTTTCTGTTAGTACATTTGTTGCCAACATATTAATGTATTCCCTTTACAGCATACAGAATGTTTGTCATCATATAAGCTGTCATGTCCACAAATCTATCCCAGCATACATTGTGCAAAACACTAGAGATACCTAGTGGATCACAAATGTTGAAACTCAAGCAGGGAGGGTTTCCTACATATAATCCTTGATCTTTTATATATTGATAACTAATTGTTGATGTATATACTTTACATAATATTTTAACAATGAATATAACTATATCAGACATGGACAAAAACTAAATTACCCAATTTCCAATTGTAATTTTGTTGGCAAACTTTACATGTTTTACCCTCAGCCTTGATGTAATCAGGCTACTCCTGGTGTATGTATGTATGTATGCATGTATGTATTTATGTGTGTCTGTGTGTCTGTGTGTGTGCAGTGACGTCTTGTGCGGAGCAAATGTTGTACAGTAAGTTACCAGGGTTGAAGGTTGATGCATCTCTGATGCCTATGTTTCTAAATTCAGTATAAACATGTTTAATTACAAAATATTTTATCATACCAAGTAGATGCCAACTTTTGCGCTTGGTGTAGCTACAAAATCCTTCTGTTCTATCTGAACCATATGCAACCAATGGTGTGAGAACGCCATCACTGACTTGTCCAATCAGTAGAAGGAATCCAGCATCCATTTAAGAGATGAGATCAAAATACCATTTTAGCATCAATTATAAAAGAAATTCTTAAATGGAAACAATAATTAGTCAATTAATGAGCTGAGAAAAAATATTGCTTTGAAAATAAAACTTCTTGATTTGGTACTCACTGGTGTCACTGAAACTCAACACTCTGGTGGAAAATATCAATAAGTAGGAAAACCACATTGATGCACACAGGTCATTTAGGACATGTCCAACACTGTATGTAAACTTTTGGCCGGTCACCAACATTGTCATGTAACAACTGAAATATTGTAAAAGTTACAAAATACCCCAAATGAATAAACAAACAAAATTATCACTCTTTCACTGCTGAGTATGATAGAGTATGGCAAAAGTGAGCTACCATCTTGCAGCCATGGCAGTTTTCCCTCAGATTACATCCATCTATATCTATAAGTGTACTCAGTGAATTTAAATGGAACCCTGCCTAGAGTGCAATATGACGTGTACTCCCCTTAAGAGAAATCAAGCACTTTCCCAACCAACATTCGGCCATCTTGATTTCTGTTATGAATGAACTCATTGAGTACATATCAACAAATTAACTCCCTATGAAACTTACATCCTACCAGAGTACTTTCCTTATGACTTCTCCAGAATAATGTGCACCACTCCAGTCACTGATTTTCTTTGGCTTATTACAATTCTCTGTTTTATGAGTTCGAGTTAAATATATAAAATGTGTATGGATATTATATGACACACCTCATATTCAATATAAATAACTACATGCTAACCTTATATACCTACCTACAGAGAATCAACTAGAAAATGGTTAGATTTAAATGAGATGAATTATAGATATATCTGTTTCTTTTGATCGATTTGCATTACTATTGATATCATCTTAGACAAACATAACTTTGGCTGTGAAATAACTGAATATGCCTTTATAAAATAACTTGACAAAGTGATAAAGATGTTGACTATTTGTATGATGTATGATGAATATAGTGCGCAGGCGCGGGAGGAATGGACGCTTTTTTCTTGGGGTAGCTGCCTCGGGAAATAAAAATAAAGCAAACACCTACGATCCTACGATCTATTGCACGATCCTTGAGCTGACATTATACCTCATACTATACACGGAATATAGCAAAAAATCTGGACCCCTGTATATTGTGTAAAGTGAGATTTTGCAATATACAAACAAGCCATCGCCTACGCTGGATAGTATATATAGACGTATATATACCAGGTACGTATTGAGCGCTGCGTGGTCGCATTAAGTGAATCAAAACTTCGAAATAGTTAATCATAACAACTGAAACCTGATAAACGAATTATATAATCTCTACCCGAAAATAAAATAAACAAACCGCGAATAAACTCGAGCAAAAATAAACCTCCTCCCGCGTCCAAAAAGTGTGAGGTTCTCATTCTGCTGTAAGCTGAAAAATATAAACATATATACATATAAATATATACCACAAATTGAATATATTAAACACCAGGTAACACTGAGTTGAACAAATATATCTGCTTAGCAGTAGAAACGGCCGAAAATTTAAATCTTTGGTGAGCTGAACTGTTCACCTGACATAACTCAATAGATAACTATTTAAGTGGGGGAAAGTCCACCAAGTGTCGCACTACGCCACTACACACCACTACCAGGACCTGAACACCAGCTACGACACTGAACTCAAGGCTGTGCATGCCTATGCGGTTTTAAATATTTATTTGACTGAAAATTGGTTGCAAGAGGATTTTAAACAACACTAATATTTTATGCTAGGCATCGTTAAGGGACAATTGGCGTAGTCCACGGGTTTCACCACAAATCACAGTAAGTAAAATATCTGAAATATATATTGTGAACAGGTATTAACTCTCAAACTCATCATAGAATTTCTAGCTACTGAACTAAACAATATTTCTTTTGAGAAATATTGGAACTGTAAAGTATAAAAGGTTTATTATCTGAAATTATTATCTGAAACTATTATTTGAAGATTAAGATAGACTCTAAATTAGTATTTCTCGTGCGGGGAATACTACCTATCTTATTTTTCTCAGAGAGAACGTTCATAGAACTTCATTACCTGCAAGAGATAGAACTCTAATTTAGTATTTCTCGTGCGGAGATACTATCTATCTCATCCTTGAAATTACACAGCTGTTGAAATAAATATTTTGAACTAATAGAACGAATTATTACTAAAAATAGACAGAACTCTAAATTAGTATTTCTTGTGCAGGAGGTACTATCTGTCTAATTATTATTGAATTCATATAAGTGAAATATTAAATAGAAGACAGAGCTCTAAATTAGTATTTCTCGTGCGGAAGGTACTATCTATCTTACTACATAGAGAAATTATTCTTCTAGAAGTATTATTAATTGGAAAAATATTTGAATTATTACACTTGGAATTAACTAAACTATATTCTTACAAATACATCACAAATAGATATTGAGAACAATTACCGAGTTAATGCTAAATTAAAACTTGACACTAATCTGCTATAATCCCCTAAACAAGGAACTCGGTTTATGAATAACAAGGAGTAAAAATAGAAAAAATAGAACAAGAATTATTTTTTTGCAGTTGTATACGTGTTACAGACTCTAATGGCGGCGAATGATCAGATTGAGACCATGGAAGTCATACACGAGGATGACCAACAAGACTCGCCAACAGAGGGCATCCGCACCCAAGAAAACTCAAACTCTAACTAAAACTAATGAGAAACTGAGAAATGATCTGGAAAGCATGAAGGATGAAATGAACACTTTGAAAACTGAAATTGAGATGAAAAATTTGCAGATAACTGAATTGTTAGAAATTAAGAATAAGTGTATAGAAGACTGTAAACCTCAAATAGAATTCTTAAGAGAGAAGATAACAGAAGTCAGATTGGAGTGTGAAGCAAAAGATTCAGAATTGGCTAGGGTATATGAGAAACTTGCGTTTGAAAGAAGCACGAATGAAGATCTGACCAGGTATCATGATGTACAAAAGGTAAATGCACCCCCTGCTCCTCCTGCTCCGCCTCTGAAGCCTAAGGTACTGATAATGGCTGAGCAGGAGAACAGCAGGTGCATTGCCAAATCCATTAAACAGGATAAATTTGATCTTGTTCCAGCTCTAGAAGCGGATTCTATCTTTGCTTTCAAAGAAGCTCTCAATGTTAAAGAAACATTTGCAAAGCTTAGGGACTTTCATATCATTGTAATAATGTTAGGGGCATTTGACATCCTACGAGGTGACAATATCAATGTCATCTGCAACTCAATTGTGAACATTCCGTTACTCTATCGAAACTCACACATGCCAAAATAATTCTGTGTACACCACCTCCATTCACCTCATTCCATGGCTCCCAGGCCATTCTTCTAAATACTCTGAAAAGCAAAAAAATACAAAATGTATCATTTGTAAATACTAGAAATATTTTTGACAGGTATTTAAGGCAGGATTTTATAATTGGTGGCACGCATAAACTGACTGAGGGTGGTGCACAAATATTTTTTGATGAAGTGATAAATAACATTAAAGTTGATTTGAACATTGATCTTAAAAATTTCCCTGAGGAGAAAAAATCACATGTTGAAGTTTCTAAATCGCCATCAAGTCAAGAATGGGTCCCCAATTCGAAAATGTACAAAGGTGCAACTAGTCGTACTCAAAATGACCTGATTTGGGCATTAGATAAAGATTATGTTCACATCATGAGGGAAATACCTAATGAGAAAATGGGATTAGTAATGGGGAAGCTGGGAGAAAATGTCAAAGCGATTCAATTGATGAGCTCGACAACTATCCAAAAAATGGCTTGGAAATCTCTTTACGATGGCCAGGAAGAATCTCAGGGGTTGCTAATTTTTGGATCCCCTACAAATTTAATGAATGCCCTGGACGGAGTGGACACTGTCCTCTGGGGGTATGATATCTATAGAACCTATGGGATTGACAAACCTGCTGACAGCAAAGCAATCCCATGTCAAAATTATGAAAGGGGGGGTGATTGCAGATTTGGCGACAGATGTAAATTTTTACATCCTGCTAAACGTAGTAAATTAAACAAATGATGGGGTCGGGGGGACATAAGGTTTCGAAGAAAATTCTTTTCACTAAATATTAATAATGAGAATATCTTATGTAATCATAACTTAAAACAAGTTAATAATGACAATGTTGATATGCATGAACATAGTTATATCTCTTGTAACATGAATGATAGTTCTGAAAATGTCTCTGTTCCATTGAGTAAGACAATACGAAGTGATACTGTGAAACTTTTTAAAGAAGATTGCATCTCGAAAAATAGCATGAATGAAAATGGTTTTTTAAATCATAACTCTATAAATGGAAATGGTTTTATGATGCATGACGATTTTAAAGAAAATTGCATGAAAATAAATTTTACCAAACATAAACCAGGTGTGAATAATGTCATTTTTTCATGTGAAAAATTAAAAAACTTATGTCCCTGTAGTCAAACAGAAAATAAACACTTACAATTCTTAAAGTCCACATATGCTGAGGTAGTGAATAATTCAAATGAACAAAATAAAGTTAATATGTACAGAAATATCCGAAAATGCAATCGTGAAAAAATTAAAGATAACACACCATCTTTAAATAAAAGAGTAAGATTCAATGATCATATTAAATACATGTCTTATGGTGAAGGGGTTCCCCAATCGGACACTCTTAATGAAAAGCATCTTAATGGTAGCTCTAATATAAGTTACATAAGGAAAAACGTTATCCAATCATATGCCTCAGCTGGGTCACGTGGTATAAATAGACACGCCCACCGCAGGATGGTCCGTGAAAGTAGATCGTGTTTTGCTACGCCGGTAAATGAAATATCGCTTTCAAATCAATTTGAATATCTTTCTGACAACAACAATATTGTAACACATAACCCTGGTCGGAATGAACACAGTCCTTATATTGTTAATTCTCTGACAAAGTCTCGAAGCGATCGGACGTTGGCTCTGCCCTCCCTTCATCTGATTGGTCGACGTGGGGGGCAATCTGCTGGTGGTGAAAGGAATTCCCTACATAATGACGTCATGGGGTCATTGACCGGATTCGTATTTGAAAGTTGTCTTAATGCTCAGGAGAATATAAATAAAACCAACGTTAATAGAAACTTAATTAATAACAAAACGAATTTAAATATGATAAACATATTAAAATGAACAAAGATCTAATAATTGCAACAGCCAATGTTCAAAGTCTTGGAAACAAGACTGAACTGATAAATTTATATATAAATGAAAATAATGTTGATCTTTTCTTCATAACTGAAACTTGGATTAATGAAATGAATGAACAAATCATTAGAGGTGAAATTAAAGGTAACAATTATGATATTGAACATGTACCACGTGTCCTAAGGTCTGGTGGGGGTCTGGCGATTATCTATAGACCTGAAAAAGACATAAAGAAAATTAATCACACACATAAATTATCGACAATGGAAATGATGGAAATAAATATTAAAACTAAAAATAAAATATGCACTATTATCACAATATACAGACCTGAGCCTTCTGATAAGAACAAATATAGTTACTCAGAATTTTTTGAAGAATTTAGTGAATTACTGTCTTATTATAGCACATATACACATGAAGTTATATTGGTGGGTGACTATAACTTTCACATGAATAGACCTGATAGGCCTAATGTAATAAAATTCAATGAAGTCCTAGATCTATATAATTTACATAATCATGTGACAGAACCAACGCATATTATGGGAAATACGCTCGACCTATTAATAACAGGCATACATAGTAATGTAATTAAGGATCATATAGTTGATGAAAAAATATCAGATCACAATATCTTAAGACTTACCTTAAATCTGCAGACTAAAGTAAATAACAAAAAAACTATATCATATAGAAATTATAAAAAAATGAACATAGATGAATTTAAAAGTGACATTGAGGAAATGTTCAGTGATAGTCAATCTTATCAAGACGCAGATCTAAATAAATTACTTGATAAATATAACAAATTGACAATGGTACTTGATAAACATGCTCCTAATGTAGAGAAAACCATAAATATTAGGAAACCGGCACCATGGTTATCTGATGATGTAAGGACTGAAAAAAGAAAGACTTGAAAGGAAATATGATAAAACTGTCCTCTCCTCAGATAAGATACAATTTAAAATGCAGAGGAACAAATATAATAATATCATTAAGAACTCGAAAAACGATTTTTATTCGGGAATAATAAATTCAAATAAATCTGATCCAAAAAAATTATTTAGAATATTAAATAAATTACTACATACTAAAGAGGACACTCCATTCCCCACACACAATGACAAGAAGGAGTTAGCTTCTGAATTTAATAATTTTTTCCTTGATAAAATTACTAGCCTCAGGGAAGCTATGGACAAAAATGAAAAAAATAGAACAACATACTGAGGAAGTCAAATTCAGTACACAGTTAGAAAAGTTTACACTGTTAAGTGACTCTGATGTCAGAAAAATAATTAAAGAATCTGCAAAGAAGTCATGTGAATTAGATCCCATTCCAACATGGCTACTCAATGAATGTTTGGGATCTTTATTGCCCTTAATTAAGGCTATCATAAATAAGTCAATATCACTGGGAAATGTACCGGATGACCTAAAGATGGCTATTATTAGACCCTTAATTAAGAAATTGGGCCTTGAATTGATAAAGAAAAATTATAGACCAGTCTCTAACTTGGCCTATTTATCAAAACTAATAGAGAGGGCTGTGGCTACACAGTTTGTAGGTCATTTGGTTAGAAATGAAATTCAAGGGCTATTTCAATCAGCATATAAGGAATTTCATAGTACTGAAACTGCTCTGCTTAAAGTTCAGAATGACATATTAATGGATATTGATAATGGTAAAACGGTAATGCTGGTACTACTGGATCTATCAGCAGCCTTCGACACTATCGATCATGATATATTATTGAATAGATTGGAAAAAAGATGTGGGATCACAGGAATTGCTCTTAAATGGTTTAGATCATACTTATCTAATAGAAAACAATGTGTCATAATTGATGGTAAAAAATCTGAAAATCTGAACATTAAATATGGTGTCCCGCAAGGCTCGGTTTTGGGACCTTTACTGTCCACTGCATACATGGAGCCTTTATCAGATATCATTGGTAATTACGATCTTAAACATCATATCTATGCTGACGATACATAACTATACATCACCATTGATCCTAAAACTGAAGAAACTAGAAGTAGGTCTTGCATAGAGATGGAAAGGTGTATTATAGAGGTTAAAATTTTTTTAATAGAGAATAAGATGAAGTTAAATGATGGAAAAACAGAAATGCTTTTATGTGGTAAAAGCTGTGATTTCAGAAAGAAAAATGTACCAGAAGAAATTCTAGTAGGGGAAACTAAAATTCCTAGATCAAATACTGTTAAGGATCTAGGGGTTATTCTAGATCAAGAACAATCAATGAAATCACAAATCAAAAAAATGTGTAAAAATGGGTTCTTCCATGTAAAAAAATTATCTAGGATAAGAAATTGTCTAGATGAAAAAACTGCCAACACCCTTGCCCATGCTTTTGTTACCTCTACCCTTGACTATGGAAATGCTCTTCTTGCTGGGTTACCAGGATGTGAATTAGCTAAACTACAGAAATTACAGAACGCTGCAGCCAGGGTAGTGGGGAAACTAAAAAAGAGAGATCATATCACGCAGAAACTAATAGAACTTCACTGGCTGCCTGTGAAGGCTAGAATTGATTTCAAAATAGCTCTATTAACATGGAAGGTGCAAAATGGCTTTGCCCCAAAATATTTGTCAGATTTATTAGAATATAAACAGTTAGGCAAGGGACTGCGATCTAATGATAAGAATGAATACATAATACCTATAACTAATATGAAATCCTATGGCGACAGGGCTTTCATGGTATATGCGCCTAGGGTCTGGAATGCCCTGCCCCTTGAGGTGAAGAATTGTAAAACTGTTGAAACCCTCAAGAAAAAACTCAAGACATTTTTATTTAGAAAGCACTATCTTAATCTTAATGAAGCGCTTAGAGCAGACCCAGTCTGATATGGCGCTATATAAATCGTTATTATTATTATTATTATTATTATCAGTGAGAAGGTCAAATCATACTATTCAACATGGCTCAGTGGGTAAGATATCTGTCTCCCATGCTAACGGTCTGGGGTTCGATTCGTGCCAGGAACAAGTATCATTTTTTTTCTTTTTTTTTGGAATTCATGCTGAAACTGAAATCTTCAATTTCAATTTTTATTTTTGCAACATGCACATCAGATCATATAGAATTGAAATATTTTTTGTTTTGATAGAAATTATAAAAAAATAATGAATTTTTACAATAAACAAAGGGGAAATCTTCATGTTGGAATCGTTTTAGAGCAAAATAAAAGTCAGAACACTTAAAATGTGTTTTATTTCTTTTTTTCTTTTTCTTATTTTTTTGCAAATGGAGAAAATACAAAAAAAAAAATAAATTGTCTTTATCAGCAAAGAAATGGAACAATTTCAATTTCCATACAATGCTGTGACTTCAAGGTTTCTACAGTACTGACACAGGATGATACATGGCTCAGTGGTTAAGATGTCTGTCTTCTATGACAAAGGTCCAGGGTTGGAATCCTGGTTGGGAAAAATAATTATTTTCTTGTTGAAGGTGAAATCTTAATATTTGGTTCTGTTTGAGTGATACGTACTTCAGAACAAATAAATATATTTGTCGATTGCAAATGCAGAAGAATATAAAATAATAAAATTGACTTGATACCCCCACCCCACCCCCCCATTTTATTTTACAAACATAGACAATATGAATAATACTGACTTTATACAGTAAACAAATATAAAGTCTTCCTGCTGTGGTAAAATATGAGCAATATGCATGTCAGAACATATGGAATTGAATATGTTTTTACCAACATAGAAATATAATAAATGGTAACTTTATGCAGAAAACAAATATGAAATCTTCATATTCCAATTTTATTTTAGCTCAGACAAAAAAGAATTATAACATGGATCCAAATTCAAGATTTTATCACAGACTTTAAACTTCAAATAAGTTGACCATGAGGCCAACCTTGAGCATCTATGAATATATCCAGTGCAATGTAATAGTTCCAAGTGTTTCAGTACTGTCAAGTCTGATGATATGCTTTGACCTTTTCTCATGGCAAGATTTCTCACTCAACATTTAGCATGGATCCACATTTAAAAATAAACATGAACTGTACCTATCCAAGGTGTTGTTACAATTCATCAACCCTTAAAACATACCTGCAAGCAATGCTAATTCTTAAATACATTCAATCAGATTGGTATATTATATATTCCAAAACAATATTCAAGATCTTCAAAATGTGGAGTTGTCAATATTTGACCATATCAGTCACTGACAGGATGGACATCAACAGATCACATGTCACCTGTATATGCATTTCTTTGTTGTCCAGTGAGATCAGCCAACAATGCATGTACTCATATGTGCAAAGATCACCTCTTGGAAATGATGTCAATGCCTCTAAAATAGTTTCACCATTGTTTAAACACTATTAACAATAAAGAATTAGAATTTCTATATTTGAAATAATTTCAAATATTGCAATCATTATTTCAATTGTCAAATCAAACCACAATTTGATGAAAGAAACATGTGTAGTAATAATGCTCAGATATGTGTTCAGTGATTTGCCCACTATTTTTGACATGTGAAAGTGACCACACACCCCACTAATCTGAGTACTAATCTGAGCAAGCAAGTGTTCCCAGCAGGACGCCAGCTCATATATTTAATCTCTACCGCTGGTACCCTTACCTGTGACTTTCCTCTTTTTGTCAGGTGTGTTGGCTTAAGGAAAAAGCATGTAATGCGATTGCACTGATGGAGCAGCTGAATTATACCAGATGCTTGAAACCAGCCTTTTCTCTCTGGCAGGGACTGTTTCTGATAGATGATGAGCATCCAACTTACAATGTAGTTATATCAGGGGGAAGATTATTCCAGTCAGACACAGTCCTTGGAGAAAAGATTACAAGGGTCACAGCTTGTCACCATTTCATTGAGATCTTAGAGGAAACTCACGAATAATGTTAGAAACTAGTTTCGTAATGACAAGTATTGACTAGACAATATTTGAGGAGACAGTTTGTTATAGCTTGACTCAACACCATTTTTCCAGTCATGCACTACTTCAGCTACTCTACATTACACAGGTAGTATTCACTTAGTACCTCTGCAGTCATTGCCCTAGTTTTTGATCTTATTCAAAGTTTGGAAATCCCTGAGTCATAAATACTTAACTTGCTCACAAAAATATCATCAAATCTGAATTAACCAACATTAGGTTAATATAAACTATAATGAGGGGTCTGGTACATATACTGATCAATCAAGACAGCTGCCAGTACAAAACAAATGTATTTACATTTTTTCACCACTGAGGTGACAGCCAGATTTTTCTGAATACTGATGACTTGCACTCGATTCTATGTACACATTTATAGCTTTGGTGGACTGATATGATAGAGAAGTCCTGCTATTGAGGGTATACTTCAGCCTACATGAGGTAAAAGTCAAAGCATAATAAAAACTTAAAATACCAAAATAAGTCAACCAAATAGATAAATGCTCGTTGAAAGAAATAGCATATAGCCCAAATGTGAAGCATGGTTTCAGATGTATTCAGTGTTTAAATAATAATGTTATACTAAAATCATATTGCTCTGATAGCAAATAGCGACTGTTTATTAAAATAGAATCAATGTGTTAAAGTGTGTGACAAGGACGTCATCTGAGAGACTGGTCAATTTCGGCATCAATTTAGATACTCCCATGGAATGAGAGGCAGTGTAATTCCTAGAGCTTATCTGAGAAGACAGGTGATCAAATCTATTTTCTAATACTCCCTACTACACATGCTACCGGAGTGTGCAGGATCTCTGCAGACACTGTCAATTTTAGTGTGCATGTGTGCAGGGTAATTGAATAATCTGGGTCTGGCACGAGTCTACCACTGCAAATTATTGTTGTGTATCAAATTTAAACAGGTCTATCTGATAACAGGAAAAAAAATGGAGTTTCAAGTTTCAAAAAATGGAGTTTCAATTTTGTAGAAGTCATTTAAGAGGGGGAAGGGAAATCCCCCCAAAAGAATGTGGTACTGTAAAATCTATCATGTCTGAACAAGAAAATTTGATGCATCAGCAACAACAACAATTTACAACATAACATTCAGCCAAACACACAATGATAGCAATGATATATTGTTATATTGTTCTCAGATATAATCTATTGCAATTATCATTTTTATAAGATGTTCAGCTTGAGTACTTCACTTGACATTTCTTACTAGACATAGACCCTTTTTGAAATACAGGCTCCAAATATTTAACATATGTGTATCCCATGAAGACCAAAATATGATGACCTCAATCATGACTTCAACTTGTTACCAAATATTTTGACAATTTGTAGTGTCTTATCACTTATTTTAGTTATCACTTATTTTTGTTATATCTCAATATTTCTTTTTCTCACAAATAAACTATATGCTTCTAAATAATAGTTTACCGACCTACTGAACTATTTATAAAACATAAGGTCAAAAAAAAGTGACTGACTCGGAAAGATCATGTGATCAACTGCTGCTTGTTTTGGAAGATTGGCTGGCTGTTTATTTTGTAAAGGCACTGGCCAACTGACCTTTTAAATCATGAATGCTTACAGATAAACTATATTCTTCTAAATAACAGTTTATCGACATTTTGACCTATTTTTAACACATAAGTACAAGTAAAATTGGTGTGATGGTGTGTGTCTGAAGAGTGTTGAGGCATGTTTGAGAGAGACCCAATGCTAAAAAACAATAACTTAATATTTGAAGGAATAGTTATCAATGATAAAGGCAATATGTGTCATGCGTGTTAACATGAAATCTTAAAGTGTGGAAAATATGAGATTAGTCAGGATCCATCATAATCAAATTTCAACTTTTCAAATTCAGACAATATGTTTGGTGTAAAAGGTGCAAATTGAAAGGTTCTGGATACTGGGTTGATGAAGACTGGCCCATAGAGATCAGAAATTGATGTCAAGTTCTTCAGCCAATCTTTAAAGCAGCTTGTGCCAAAATAATACCAGTCTTATCAATTGATAAGCTCATCATCAATAATAATATTTTCACAAAAAAGACCTTGAACAGTCTGCCACCCAGCTTGAAATTGAATCAAACTTTGGTTCCTGGCAATTTGGGGCTATTTGTGGATTTTGAGTGAGTACAATCTTTTATTTAAAAATATGTTACTTTATATTGTCTGCATACATAATCTAGAGGGTGCCAACTTGTCACCCTTGGGATTTTTGTTCCAAGACAGACCATGCTTTTTCACATATTTTCACTACATTTTTGATTAGATTCAAAACTGACTCAAAAGAAGCATTCCACACATATCAAACACAGACTGCAATAACATTTTTATGAAATGTTTATGGGTATTTCATGGGTTTTTGTCATTTACACAATTTCAACTTCTTGCCTTTTTCAGAACCAAGCCTAAATTGTCTAAACAGTGCTAACTTTCAATGACAGAAGGATATGAGTATATATGCATACGGCGGCAGTGCGGGTGGACGTGTTTTCTAGGAGCTCCGTTTCCTGGAATATAAAATCGCATAACTGACCCATAAATAATATTTTTCTTTACCCTATCTTGACGGATATTAACAATATTCTTCGGGATTAACACGTACAAGGAAAATATACAAATTCAACCAACGTAGGAACATTTCATCAGCGAAACAACAAATAGACTCAACAGCCATCGTTGGATCTGTATATATAAGCGTATATATACCACGTGCGTATAAACCTTATAGGAGGCGACTATTTTTGAGTTATATAACATACTGCCGGGAAATTATTCTACTCGTGCAAATTATATAATTTGTGTTTACAAAATAAGTTTCTTTATTTATTTTGATATTTTTTGGGTCAGTACTACTGCGTATTTTATTTTTCCCGCTTTTTCTATTTTGGAAACAAAGGACCCGCATTTGAATAGCGTCAGTGCGGTCAGCTGATAACATAGTTGATATCTCAAAGGGCGAATCCAGAGATTACATAATAATTACCTACACACAGGTATACTATTCTGAGGTAAAAAGATTTCTCATTGGCTAAAGTTATTTTCTGGACCAGGCTATCTGAGCTGAACACCTCGGGTTTAGTGTCAAGCGCTAGGGTATATATACACGTGAATAACTGGGTACAGTCAGTCGCACCCAGAAGTCCTCCGACGCCAGTAAACAAAGTGCTATAGACAACGTGCTTCGTGGTTTTAATCGGTTTTTAACATAATTATACTAACATTTTATTGCAAGCAGTTATTAGCATTTTACTACTGGAAATCCTTGCGACTGGATTCAGAAATCTACAACAGTTTTCTCTAAGGTAAAGAATTTTCTATTATATTGAAATAATATATCTGCCAAACGTGCAGCTCAAAAGTCTGTGTATATTGTGCTTTGGTGCTATTCTTTGGGCGTTTTACTGACGCATCTACTGGTTTTTGTGGAAAAATTACTGAAATATTTTTTCTAGAAAATATTCTCATAGTCAAAGCAAATATATCATCTCGGGTGAGTGATATCTGTGAGACTATATTGTTTTGGTGAATCTCTATCTGTGGCAAAATTTTTGGAATATTTTTTCTAGAAAATATTCTCATAGTCAAAGCCCATATATTTTTAATAAATTACATGAAATTAAGCCTGTTCTAGGCAAAACTAAAGGTGCTATTAGAATTAACCGTAGAGAAGAATCTGTTTTAACCCGTATAAGAATAGGACATAGTCATTTGACGCACTGTTATCTGCTTAAAGGTGAAGAGCAACCGGAATGTATTGGTTGTCAAAGGGCTTTGACTATTAAACATATTTTAATTGAGTGTATCGATTTTGATATTATACGAACTCAATATTTTAATGTACAAGATTTACATACGTTATTTGATACTGTAGATACTTCTGTGATAGTATCGTTTTTAACTCACATAGGACTTTATAATCAGTTTTAAGGGCAGAGCTTTTGTTTATTTATGTCATTGACTTATTTATCAAGAACTGCAAAACATCATACTGATAAAGTCTTTTAAACAAATTATACATATTTATTATATTTGATTGATATTAAATAAATGTTGACAAATTCTTGTGTTATCTACATATTGTATTAACATTTACATTTTGTTTCTTGTCAATATTACGTTTCTGGTTTTACTGTTTTGGCACTGAATGACCTTATTGTGTCGATGTGCCGTTAAGAAACCATTCATTCATTCATTCATTCATCTCGGGTGAGTGATATCGGTTAGACTATATTTTTTGGCTCTGGTGAACACTGGTTACATTGGTGACTTTGTTATTAAAAACTTACTGTACATTTGAGATTATTAACTATATCTTGGTGAACATTAATGGTATCTTGCTGAACTGAAATATATTGAGAGTACATAAATATTTTCTTCCTATCTGGTAAAATAAAAAGAATATTATCTCCTGGTGTACTCACTTCATAAGTATATTGGAAAATTTCAATTCTATCGCATTTTGTGCACATATATTTTACAGTTTTTCAAGTATCTACCCAAGTTATGGCTACTGGCGGCACTGAGCCGATGGAAGATGACGCAACTTTTAACGAAGATGACGCACCTCTTACGGGCAAACAGAAAACCACTGCGGCCAGAAAGAACACAACGAGGGTTAATGACAAATTGAAGCATGAAATTGAAGAACTAAAGGTGAACATTATTGCTCAAAAAGAGACTATTGATGAACTGACTATTATTAAAGAAAAATGTGAACGTGAATGTGTAGCAAAATTAGATTTTGCTAAGGATAAGAATATTGAACTTACAGATTTAATTACTGTTAAAGAAAGAGAAATTTTGTTACTTCATGAAAAGCTGAATTTTGAGAGGAAAACTAATGCCGACCTGGCTCTATTGGGCAAACGGGGTACACCCGAGTTAAACAGGAATCAACCCAAGATTGATGTCAAACCTAAAGTTCTTATTCTAACTGACGAATGTAACAGCAGGCGCATTGCTGAAATGAGTGATTGTAATGATTTTGAAGTGGTGCCATCTATCAGATCAGGGACAATTTTTGAATTTAAAAAAGGTATGGATGATGAAAACTGCTTTAAAAGCCTTCGCGACTTCCATGCAATTATTTGCATGCTAGGAGCGGGTGATATGTGTAGCTCCAGTAGGAGCGCCACAGTAGATGAGATTAGTACATGCATTAGAAATATTATTGTTAAATTACAAGAGTCAACACATGCAAAATTAGTGGTTTGTACCCTACTGCCTTTTGATTCCTTCCATGGGGATCAGGCCAATTTAAATGCAAAATTGAGAAATCTAGGAAAACATAAAAATACTACTTTTGTAAATACTATGGATTTATTTGACAATTGTCTCAGAGCTGATTACATGATGAATGACTCATTCACATTGACCGATCAGGGTGCTCATCGCTTTTTTGAGCAAATAGCAACTAAAATAGTCATTGACAAAATGGTTGACCTTCAGGACTTTCCCAAGGTCACCTCAGAGATATCTGACAAACCTGCTATAAGTGTTGAGATAAGTGACTCGGACAGTGAACTAGGTGTTATAAAAAATGCTCTAGAGTGCTCTCTGAGACATCCATATGCACATGTACTTAGAGAACTCCCAAGTGACAAAATGGGGCTTGTAATAGGGAGATCAGGTGTTACCATAAAGGCAATAAAGCAGATGAGTATGGCCAAAATAAGTAAAATTAAATGGAATACATTTGAAGGTACCTCAGCCCCCATTGAGTCACAAGGCTTACTTATTAGTGGCTCAACTTTGTCAAAATCTAATGCAATGGCGGGTATTGATGCAGCCTTAAAGGGACTTGATATTTATGATTGTTTTGATATTGAGAGACCCATGGAGAGATCCATGGAAAATAGTAAAAACCTATGTCACAATTTTTCGATGTATGGCGAATGTCATTTTGGCACAAATTGCAGGTTTATACACTCATATTCTGGTAAGAAAAGGAAAACTGAAAGATGATGTGTTCCGGGGGGCATGGGCGGAAAGCCTGTTTTAGGAGAATTTTTTAAAGCCAAATTAAAATGTAATTTTTCAGGAAACCTATTTCAAGACTCAAACAAAATTTCAGAAAAAAATTTGCAGCTACACAATCTCTCTAAGTCAAAAAATCGATCTCATAGTCAATCTTGTTTTAATATTTATAAACATTCAAAGTCCCGCATAAACTCAAAATCACATGAAGGATCACACACTATTTTGGAAAACCTCTGTAAAACTAAATTAACAGGTATCACATTAGAAAATTGTTCGGGAAAGAGTAACTGTAATCCTGAGGGTGTTTTGCAACGTGCTGGCCCTACAGGTATTAATAGTAATTCCAAAGGTGTTTTGCATTGTGCTGACCTTAGTGTCAATTACTATGATAGTAAGCATAAAAGTTATATCAATAATTGTTCATATGGGTATTACAACCATTCAATATCATGTAAGTCCTGTAAGTCGACATTACCAAATCTATTTGGAAAAAATTTAAAGAATGTTATTTCTGGTAAACATTTGGATAAGATAAAAAGTAATCCTAAGGGTGAATTGCAATGTGCTGGCCCTTATGGTATTAATAATTATCCTATTGGTATTTTGCTTAATGCTGGCCTTTCAGGGAATTATAATGAAAATATAAGTAATTTTGATAAACATAATCATGCACATGTACACCATAAAATTGGTATTGTGCAACTAAGTGGCAGAACTAAAAAAAACTGTGATAATGTAACAAATATTAGGAGAAAAGGTGCAATTAATGATAAGAAACTAACAGGTTTTAATGCTGGACAATGTTTTAAATATATAAATGATGAAATCTACAGTGGAAAAAATGACTTTAAAAAATGTGATATTTATGACAATATAACGGAGACAACAAGCTGTGATAATACTCAAAAATGTTGTAAACTTATAAATGATGGAATCAGTGATTTGCATGGTAAAACTGATTTAGCAAATTGTAGTTTGCATGATAAAACTGATTTGCATGCTCATATTGAACAAGGTAATCCGTGTAACAAATGTATTTATTGCTTGAAGAGAACAAGGTTTTTAATAAAAAACAATTATTTTAAGCACACTGAAACGAAGGCTTCCTTAACTCCATGCCCCCGCAGTCAATCAAATGAAATAGTAAATAAACTATCAGAATTTTCAAAGCCCACATATGCTGAAGTTTTGAATATCTCAAAAAATCAAAAATGGATTAATCCCAATCGCAATGTATGCAGTGGTAGCACATCATCTTCAAATAAAATATTAAGAAGTAATGATCCTATTAAATACATATATCATATATCATGTAAAACATTAAATCAAACAGTTAATCATGTCAAATCTACAAAAGGTATTCCCCAATCGGACACTCTTAATAGAAAGCGGCAACCAAAAAATGCGTTCCAAATATGGGCATTGCCAAGGTCACATGGTCAAAATAGCCACGCCCACAATAGGATGATACGTAAAAGGAAAACGGGTCTTACTTCATCGATAAACTCAATATCGCTTTCAAATCGATTTAGTTATCTTTCAGACAGTAACAAAAGTGTAACTCAAAACTTTAATCGAACTGTAGATGGTCCTGAAATTAACAATTGCCTCTCAAAGTTTCGAAGCGATCGGACGTTGGCTCCGCCCTCCCTTAATCTGATTGGCCGCCATGGGGGGCAATCTGCTGGGGGTGAGTGGGGAATCCGAAAAAATGACGTCATGGGGTCAATGACCGGAGTTCTGGCAGAAGGTTGCATTAATCAAAATAAAATAGGTGGAATCAATGCAAATAATAACATTATTAATAATAAAACAATTACAAATAACATGCGTTATGAAACAAATAAGGAACTAACAATTGCTACAGCAAATGTACAAAGCATAGGAAACAAAGTAGAACTTCTAAACATATACATAAATGAAAATAACGTTGATTTATTTTTTGTTACTGAAACTTGGATGAATGAGGCAAATGAAAAAATAATTAAAGGTAAAATCAAGGAAAATAATTATGATATTGAACACTCACCACGTATATTAAGATCTGGCGGCGGCTTGGCTGTTATCTACAGACCTGAAATTGACATAAAGAAAATTAATAACAGTCATAACTTATCAACTATGGAAATGATGGAAATTAATATCAAAACCAAAAACAAATTATGCACTTTTATTACCATTTACAGACCAGAACCCTCAGACAAAAATAAATACACTTATACTGAGTTTTTTGAAGAATTTAGTGATTTGCTTAGTTACTATTCTACATATACGCAAGAAGTACTTTTCGTTGGGGACTATAATTTCCATATGAATAAACCGGAGAGGCCAAATGTGATTAAATTTAATGACATCCTAGATTTATTCAATTTAAAAAATCATGTGACTGAACCAACACATATATTAGGAAATACACTTGATTTGTTAATCACAAATATAAATAGTAATTTAATAAAGGATCACAATGTTGATGAGAAAATATCTGATCATAATATTATTAAACTCACTTTAAATCTTCAAACTAGAATAAAGAACAAGAAAAAGGTATCATACAGGAGTTACAAAAAAATGAACATTAAAAGTTTTATAAGTGACGTTGAAGAGAAATTTGGTGAAAATAAATCATATGATGAAAAGGACCTGAATGCATTATTAACTGAATATAACAAACTAACAAGTATACTTGATAAACATGCCCCAATCATAGAAAAAACCATAACCAATAGGAAACCAGCTCCTTGGTTATCTGATGAGATCAGAAATGAAAAAAGGAAAAAAAGGAAACTTGAAAGAAAACATGATAAAAGTCGTCTTTCCTCTGATAAAATTCAATATCAACTACAGCGAAATAAATACAACAATATGATTAAGGATTCTAGAAACAGTCATTATGCAGGAATAATAAATACAAATAAATCGGATCCAAAAAGGCTGTTCAAAATACTAAATAAACTACTACACACTAAAGAGGACACCCCCTTCCCCAGCCATAAGGATGGCAAAGAGTTGGCATCAGAATTTAATAATTTTTTTCTGGAAAAAATCTCGAACTTGAGGGAAAATATGGACAAAAATGATAAAACAACACCACCAATGATCGAAAAAGTAAAATTCAGTACTCACCTGGAAAAATTTGCACTATTGGATGATGCTGATGTATCAAAGTTAATCAAAGAATCAGCAAAGAAGTCGTGTGAACTAGATCCCATCCCAACCTGGCTTCTGGCTGAGTGTATGGGTCCCTTATTACCGCTAATAAAAGCAATTATAAATAAATCTATTTCGATGGGAAGCATGCCTGATGACTTAAAGATGGCCATCATTAGACCATTAATTAAGAAATTGGGTCTGGAATTGATAAAGAAAAATTACAGACCGGTATCTAATCTTGCCTATTTATCTAAATTAATAGAAAGGGCGATTGCTGCACAATTTGTTGCTCACCTCATTAAGAATGATATTCAATGTATATTTCAATCTGCATATAAGGAATTTCATAGTACTGAGACTGCACTGTTAAAGGTACAAAATGACATTTTAATGGATATCGATAATGGTAAAACGGTAATGTTAGTGTTACTTGATTTATCAGCGGCATTTGACACCATTGATCATAACATATTATTGAATAGACTGGAAAAAAGATGTGGTATTAGGGGCACAGCCTTACAGTGGTTTCGGTCATATCTAGCAAATAGAAAACAATGTGTAACAATTGATGGTAAGAGATCTGAAAACATGAAGATTAGTTATGGGGTTCCTCAGGGTTCTGTGCTGGGACCACTATTGTTCACAGCATATATGGAGCCTCTGTCTGACATTGTCGGGGAGTTTGGGCTCAAACATCACATCTATGCTGATGATACCCAATTATATATTACAATAGATCCAAAATCTGAAGAAGATAGAAATAGGTCTTGTAGAGAAATGGAAAAATGTATTAAATTAATAAGGAAATTCTTAATAGAAAATAAAATGAAGATAAATGATGAGAAAACAGAAATGCTTTTATGCGGTAAAAGCTGTGATTTCAGAAAAGACAATGTACCTAATGAAATCTTAGTAGGCGATACCAATATCACTAGATCAAAAACAGTTAAGGATCTAGGGGTTATTCTAGATCAGGAGTTATCAATGAAATCACAAATTAAAAAAATGTGCAAAAATGGCTATTATCATGTTAGAAATTTAGCAAGCATTAGAAACTGTTTAGATGAGAAAACAGCAAACACTCTTGCTCACTCTTTTGTCACTTCTACACTTGACTATGGAAATTCACTTTTAGCAGGTTTACCAAAGTGCGAAATTGCCAAACTGCAGAAGTTACAGAATGCTGCAGCGAGAGTAGTAGGTAAACTCAAAAAGAGGGATCACATTACACAAAAGCTTATGGACCTTCATTGGTTGCCAGTTGAAGCAAGGATTGACTTTAAAATTTCTCTGTTAACATGGAAGGTGCAAAATGGCTTTGCCCCTGAATACCTTGCCCAATTATTAACTGGTAAGAAATCGGATATGGGACTAAGATCAAACAATAAAAATGAATATAGTATACCCAAGACTAATATGAAAACATATGGTGACAGGGCTTTCATGGTATATGCTCCGAAAAACTGGAATGCCCTGCCCCTTGAAGTGAAAAATTGTAAAACTATAGACAGGTTCAAGAAAAAACTAAAGACACATTTATTTAGGAAGCATTATCTCGGGACGCGCTTAGAGCAGACTTAGTCTGATACAGCGCTATATAAATTTTTATTATTATTATTATTATTATTATTATTATTATTATTATATTTTGATTTTGCAGACTGTTGCACACTGTCCACACTGAGTCTGCAGTTCTCCTTGATCTCCATATGAGATAGGCATAGTAAGTTGCTAGGTTTTGGCCTGCAAATCACAGCCAGTGATTGAACTCATGATGTAATTTCCCAAGATTACAAAAGCAGAGGATATCCTAGAGGCCGCCAGAACAAAGGCCAGAGAACAGAAAAGGGAAGATCTGCTCAGACAAAAAGACGCCAAAAAGGAAGAGCAATCAATGGTACCATTAATTACCACCTACAATGAGGCCAACCCAAATTTCCAAAAACTCCTAGGGAAATACTGACCACAAAAGGATGCTTTACCACAAAAGGATGCTTTACCAGAAAAATTGCTGGTAGCATTTAGATGCCCAAAAAACATCTCAAACAAACTGATCAGAGCAGCTTGCAAACAACAAACAAAATCAATTCTGCCTCAAATAGAAACTACACAAAACAGTGAAGAGCTCTGAAACTGGGAGAGAGTATAAAGGTCGATAAACATACACCTGTAACACACAAAACCTAATATATTTCATTAACTTCACAAACTGTTGGAAGCAATATGTAGGTGAGACTTACGGAATATACAAGTGGTCTATGTACTATATTTGTTTGACAGAAGACCATGGTCTACTTTCATACACACACACACACACACACACACACACACACACATACATATATATATATATATATATATATATATTTATATATATATATATATATATATATATATATATATATATATATATATATATATATATATATATATATATATATATATATATATATATATCTATATATATATATATTATTTCTATTGACTGTAGGAACTCTACAGTGGGAAGTGTATGAATCAAATATATATTGCTGTGTCTAAATATTAACCAATGATGTTATTGAAAAGCCCATATTTATGGGTATTTAATTCTCACCTTTTTTCTGCTGGTTAGGAATTGGCTGCGTTTTGGTGTTTGGATCTGCTGCTAATTTTATGGGATGACTCCAACTACCAGTCTAAACAGGGTAGGAGGTTTGATCACAGATATACATATAAGATCACATTGGAATGTTTGGCTTACTTTTTCTGCACTTTACTACGCAAAAGGCTGAAAGCTGTAAGGGTCACAGACGCCTGTACTACATTATTGAATACTGCACCCCCATTTAATAGACCAACAAGTTTTATGTCTTTGAGCACTCCATGTTGTTTTACTTAAATTCTGTATAATAATATATCTTAAATTTAACAAAGGAAAAAATAAAACTTCATGTATTAATCAGTGCCAGAGGACTATAGTGCAATATATTATTATTTTATCATTCATGACATTCATGGCAAATTATCCCCAAGGGTACCATATTTGAGGTCATATACACAACTAGCTTGTGCACATGACTGTGACTATTGTACTAAATAAATATAATTTCTCACAGCCAGTTTTTATTTGGACAAAGACCTTAAAATTGATTATAGATACTATCACATAAGTATCTACAGTATCAAATAACGTAAGTAAATCTTGCAGATTAAAAATTTGAGTTTATTTATTACCAAAATCAACACACGCAATTAAAATATGTTTTTTACCAAAATCAACACACGCAATTAAAATATGTTTTTAGCACCAGTTCCTCTGTGGTGATACAAAGGTCGTCATTTTGATCTCTGGCAGTGCCGAGATTGAAATCTTGATACAATTTCACACACATGAGCTGAGACCCATGCCAAAAGGTTAAACTGTTGTTCTTGGAAATCTGTGGCTGGGTGGGTTGTCATGTCAAGGACCTGCGATATGACAATTCAATGAGGCAGCTACAAGTAGGTCTCATCACGAAATAATGATAATAATAAAACTTATTATTGCACTGATACCAGATAAGTTTGTTTATAGCGCTGCGTTCAGAACGCACTTTCTACCCTTAAAGGAGCTGACTGAAGTTCAAGTCCTATTGTCACTAGGGAGAGAGTTCCACAGTCTGGGGCCAATTGATGAGAAAGCTCTATCGCCGACTTTTTTCAGACGAGTCACTGGAACTGAAAGGTAGGTACCATCATTAGTTCTCCCTTTTTCCCTAGGAGTAGATCATGCAAGTAAGGTTGCACCTTACCATTTAGAGCCTTCCAGGTCATAAGGATTTTGAAATCAATTCTGGCATGCAATGGGAGCCAGTGTACTTCCTTGAGTTTTCCTGATATATTATCAAATTTCCTGATCTTTTCTACAACACGGGCTGCAATGTTCTGAAGGTATTGCAGTTTCTTAATATCAGTACCAGGAAGACCTGCAAAAAGACAGTTTCCATAGTCCAGGCTAGATATGACAAAGGCAAATTTGACAAAAGTAAAAGAAGCCATGTACAGGGCTTTTATCATGAGCAATTTTAATTATTGCCCGGTCATATGGATGTATTGTGGTAAAGGCAACCTGGCAAAAATGGAGCAAGTACAACTGAGAGCACTGCGCTTTGTCTATAATGACTTCACATCAGACTATGAATCACTTTTGGAGAGAAGCGGCCAACCATCTATTTCAGTACATTTAATCCGAGTTACGGCAACAGAAGTCTATAAATGTTTAAATGATTCAGAACCTGAATACCTGTGTACATTATTAAACAAGCATGATGTGCCATATAATATGAGAGGTAACAGACTGTCTCAAAAGAAATTCAAGACTGTCACTTATGGACACAGATCGTTTTCTTATATAGGTGCCAAACTATGGAACTGTCTGTCTTATAATGTCAAAAGTGCAATATCATTGAATGATTTTAAAGAGAGGATCAAGAACTGGGATACATGTGTATGTCAATCATGGTTTTATAGATGAATTTAATGTTTTAACCAACTATTTTATGATTGTATATATTTGTAAATATCTCACCGTCATGCAATAGCTTTAAGCTAGTTTTAATTGTTGATTTAATCATGACAATAAATAAAATTTTGTATTTGTATTTTGTATTTAGTGGCTAGGTCAACTACTGACTCACATGGAGTAATATCAGAATCACCCATCCTGATAGTATTTGGGATATTTCTGCTGGCAGCAGTACCATACCTGTCAGTACAGATTAGCTTTTCAGTCTTACTATCATTTATTTTCATTTTATTTGAGATCAAGAAGGTTCTGACCTCACGGACACAATCCCCCAATTTGTGTCTACTAATGTCTATCTGATGATCAGAAGAATGATCCATCGGGATGTAGATCTGGGTATCATCAGCATAGATGTGATAGCTGAGGCCATATTTGGCCAAGATTTCTGTCACAGGGGACATAAATTTGTGTATAGTGTGATTGTAGTGTGAGGACAATTTTCTAGGTTTTTTGTAGTTTTGAAGTGAGATTTCGATCCTTTCAAAACAATTGCAGAGAGCATCGCTGGATCGTATATATACCGGGTGCGTTTTAAGTGAACGATGGTGCAAATTTAGAGAACAGAGCTCTCTCTCTTTCTTAATTGGATGAATAAATAAAAGTGATTGTTATATACTAATCGCCAAATAAACTGCGAAAATAAAATAAAAACCAAGGTGCGGATATGCGTTACGCTTAAGATCTCTAAAAACTACCGTGTTCCTGGCATCGCTACTATATTACCAAATTGAATATTTATTAGAAATATTATTAATACTATGAAATAAAACAGCTGATACAATCTTTATTTGCTAATTTCAAAATATTTTGATTTGGATTATCTTATATAAGACCTTGGAGTGACTATTCATGAATCCCTGAGTCCAAGTGTGCATTGTGCGAATGCTGTGAAAACCGCCAATAGAGTGCTGGGGATGATTTACAGAACGTACGAGAATAAGGATTGTGAGAATATAGTGCATCTCTATAAGTCGCTAGTGAGACCGCACCTGGAGTATTGTGTCCAAGCATGGAGGCCACACTTGCAGAAGGACATAGATAATCTGGAGAAAGTACAGAGGCGGGCTACACGCATGATCACAGAACTGAAGGGTCTGCCCTATGAGGAGAGGTTAAGGAGGACCGGATTAATGTCCCTAGAAACCAGGAGAGATAGGGCTGACCTAATACATGTGTTCAAGATCATGAAAGGCCTTGAGGATGTGATTTTGTTTTGTTTGTTTGTTTGGGGTTTTACATCACTTTCAACAGTATTTCAGTTATTTCGTGATGAGACCTGCTTGTAGCAGATATAGTGCTGCCTCACTGAATTGTCATGTCGCAGGTCCTTGACATGACAACTCACCCGGTCACAGATTTACAAGGACAACGGGTTAACCCTTTTGACACGGGCCTCAGCTCATGTGGGAAATTGTATCATGAGTTCAATCCCGGCATGGCCGGGGTTCGAACCCACGACCTTTGGATCACCACAGAGGAACTAGTGCTAATAAGCTGGCGCTCTAACCAACTGCGCCACGGCCCATGGCCTTGAGGATGTGAACAGGGAAATATACTTTGAGATGAGAGACAATAGTGTGCAGAGACTTACAAGGGGTCATAACCTTAGGATTTTTAAGCAGCACACCAGACTCAATATCAGGAAATTGTCCTTCTCACAACGTGTCATAGACTCATGGAACAGTTTGTCTCAAGAAGCAGTGGATTGTAACACGGTGAACTTGTTCAAGGGTCACCTGGTGAAAGTAAACAGGCAAAGAGGGGGGCTGAATATAAGCCAGGAACGGCTTCCTGCCCCAGCAGACAGAAACCACAGTCAAGCCACATAACTTGCCGGTGGGATCCGGTAAGCTATCTGGTAAGCTAAACAGTTTATGTAATATAAACCATCAGACATTGAAAAGTGAACGGGACAAGCTTGTAGATTTCAGTAATTTCTGACACAGCCAAATATAACTGCAAATAAACATACCCGCATTGACCTCGGAAAGCCCTTCACATATGATGCAATAAATGAAGCACAGGGGATAAAACAAAAACAAATAGAAAAATATTCCCACAATAACATAAACATTGCAGCTCATAATAATAAAATTGCACTTTTTCTGCACCAGACCTTAAACAGTGTGCAACTCAGTGCAAACTCATATAAGGTCTGCACCCAGTAGGCCATTCAGTAGCGTCGCAATAACTTCTACGATAGGTGGTGAACCAGTGCAGTGCTGTGCATATATTGAGATTTTAAGGATTTTAATACACATAATACAAGTTTTTATATCTATTAACAGATTTTTTTCAATATATTGTTCACCAACTGTTGCGAGGCGAAGATACAATGCTCATTCATCATCACGGTAAGTACAAATCCTTTTAAAGAATAATTAGCAAGCATATAATCTGACAGCACAAGTAGTATAGCAACTGAAAAAATAAGACATAATGCACAAAACAAAACAAAACAGAAAATTAATGATAAAGGTTTAATTATTGCTGCTGCAAATATGCAAAATATTGAAAACAAAACTGAATTTGTAAACTTATACATTAATGAAAATAATATTGACATTTTTTTCATAATAGAAACATGGATCTCTATCTCATTACAGTATATACAATCATGGGTTTCTTTTTGTAGGTGATTACAATTTTCACATGAATAAACCTGAAAGACCTAATGTAATTAAAGTCAATGAGGTCCTTGATCTATATAACATAACATATATTACATAATCACATAAAGGAATCAACACATGTAATGGGAAATACACTAAGCTTATTAATATTGGACATATATATCATAAAAGAGCATTTAGTCGATGAAAGGATATCAGATCATAGCATAATAAAATTCAAATTATACTTTCAGACCAAAATCAATAATACAAAAAAACATCATATAGAAATTACAAGAAAATAAACCTCTACTTTTTAAATGATATTGAAGAAAAAACTGGTGATAACCAATCATTCAATGATAATGACCTGAATGAGCTATTAATCAAATATAACAAATTAACTAGTGTGCTGGATAAGCATGCTCCGGTAGTGGAAAAAACCAAAAATATCAGGAAACCGGCTCCTTGGTTATCTGAAAATATAAATATAGAAAAAAGAACCAAAAGAAAATGGGAAAGAAAACATAAAAAACAGGTCTCTCTTCAGATAAAATATAATTTCAAATCACTGCCCGAAAAATAAGATTTACAAAAATAAACATGTATTGTTTTTCCATTGTAAAGACCAATGAAGATCTTTCAGCTAATAAACAATTTTGTAAATACCATTTACTTATTTACAATGCTTAAATATGTTGTATTTTACCAAATATATCAAATTGCACGTATCAGTTAATAAACAATGTTGTAAAGATTGTTGAATGTCTTTACAATATTGTATTTATGTTGTTAATATCAGTATATATTCATATCACCTTTAATCAATATTATGGTTAATTGTATTTTTCAACTTGGACATTTTGATCATATATTCGTATATGTAAATGAGAATAGGGATTTTTTTTATACATGTTACATAAAGAGCTTCACATGAAAGGACAAACAAATATGTAAAATTACTTCTATGATTAGTAGCTCTTGGAATTGCATATATGCACATATGCATACAACATTGGAAAATGTGCATTTGAGGACTTTATTTGAGGACTTAAAAATTGATAAATTACTACATCAGGATATGATATATTGCATTGTAAGTGACAAGATATCTCTATTTGCATGTTCCCCAGGTTGTTCAGATACTGTTAGGACTTTTCAGAGTGAAAATATGTTCACTACAAGCCAAGATATTAGCAAATCTTGGATGGGAAGGGACAAGAAATGTATAAAACATTTAAATCGCGCCTGCCGTTTTTTACACCTTTATGGTACTATTCAACATTCAGATCTCTTAGATATCTATATTTCCATGATGCTGAGGTTGTTTAGATACTGTTAGGACTTTTCAGAGTGAAAATATGTTCACTACAAGCCAAAATATTAGCAAATCTTGAATGGGAAGTGACAAGAAATGAATAAAACATTAAAATTGCGCCTGCCGTTCTTTACACCTTTATGGTACTATTCAATATTTAGATCTCTTAGATATCTATATTTCCCTGATCCTGAGATTGTTTAGATACTGTTTGGTCTTTTCAGAGTGAAAATATGTTCACTACAAGCCAAGATATTAGCAAATCTTGGACGGGAAGTGAAAAGAAATGTATAAAACATTAAAATCGCATCTGCCGTTTTTTACACCTTTATGGTGCTATTCAATTTTTAGATCTATTAGATATTTCTATTTCCATGATCTTGAGGTTGTTTAGATACTGTTAGGACTTTTCAGAGTGAAAATATGTTCACTACAAGCCAAGATATTAGCAAATCTTGCATGGGAAGTTGTTTAGATACTGTTTGGTCTTTTCAGAGTGAAAATATATTCACTACAAGCCAAGATATCAGCAAATCTTGGATTTGAAGTGACAAGAAAGATATAAAACATTAAAATCGCGCCTGCCGTTTTTTACACCTTTATGGTACTATTTACCATACAGATCTCTTAGATATCTCTATATCCATGATCCTGAGGTTGTTTAGATACTGTTAGGACTTTTCAGAGTGAAAATATGTTCATTACAAGCGAAAATATTAGCAAATCTTGAATGGGAAGTGACAAGAAATGAATAAAACATTAAAATTGCGCCTGCCGTTCTTTACACCTTTATGGTACTATTCAATATTTAGATCTCTTAGATATCTATATTTCCCTGATCCTGAGGTTGTTTAGATACTGTTAGGACTTTTCAGAGTGTAAATATATTCACTACAAGCCAAGATATTAGCAAATCTTGGATTTGAAGTGACAAGAAAGATATAAAACATTAAAATCGCGCCTGCCGTTTTTTACACCTTTATGGTACTATTTACCATACAGATCTCTTAGATATCTCTATATCCATGATCCTGAGGTTGTTTAGATACTGTTTGGTCTTTTCAGAGTGAAAATATGTTCACTACAAGCCAAGATATTAGCAAATCTTGGACGGGAAGTGAAAAGAAATGTATAAAACATTAAAATCGCACCTGCCGTTTTTTACACCTTTATGGTGCTATCTAATTTTCAGATCTATTAGATATTTCTATTTCCATGATCTTGAGGTTGTTTAGATACTGTTAGGACTTTTCAGAGTGAAAATATGTTCACTACAAGCCAAGATATTAGCAAATCTTGCATGGGAAGTGACAAGAAATGTATAAAACATTAAAATTGCGCCTGCCGTTTTTTACACCTTTATGGTACTATTCAACATTCAGATGTCTTAGATATCTTTATTTCCATGATCCTGAAGTTGTTTAGATACTGTTTGGTCTTTTCAGAGTGAAAATATATTCACTACAAGCCAAGATATCAGCAAATCTTGGATTTGAAGTGACAAGAAAGATATAAAACAGTAAAATCGCGCCTGCCGTTTTTTACACCTTTATGGTACTATTTACCATACAGATCTCTTAGATATCTCTATATCCATGATCCTGAGGTTGTTTAGATACTGTTAGGACTTTTCAGAGTGAAAATATGTTCATTACAAGCCAAAATATTAGCAAATCTTGAATGGGAAGTGACAAGAAATGAATAAAACATTAAAATTGCGCCTGCCGTTTTTACACCTTTATGGTACTATTCAATATTCAGATCTCTTAGATATCTATATTTCCATGATCCTAAGGTTGTTTAGATACTGTTTGGTCTTTTCAGAGTGAAAATATGTTCACTACAAGCCAAGATATTAGCAAATCTTGGATGGGAAGTGACAAGAATGGTAAAAAACATTAAAATTGCGCCTGCCGTTTTTTACACCTTTATGGTACTATTCAATATTTAGATCTCTTAGATATCTCCATTTCCATGATCCTGAGGTTGTTTAGATACTGTTAGTACTTTTCAGAGTGAAAATATGTTCATTACAAGCCAAAATATTAGCAAATCTTGGATTTGAAGTGACAAGAAATGAATAAAACATTAAAATTGCGCCTGCCGTTCTTTACACCTTTATGGTACTATTCAATATTTAGATCTCTTAGATATCTATATTTCCCTGATCCTGAGGTTGTTTAGATACTGTTTGGTCTTTTCAGAGTGAAAATATGTTCACTACAAGCCAAGATATTAGCAAATCTTGGACGGGAAGTGAAAAGAAAGATATAAAACATTAAAATCGCGCCTGCCGTTTTTTACACCTTTATGGTACTATTTACCATACAGATCTCTTAGATATCTCTATATCCATGATCCTGAGGTTGTTTAGATACTGTTTGGTCTTTTCAGAGTGAAAATATGTTCACTACAAGCCAAGATATTAGCAAATCTTGGACGGGAAGTGAAAAGAAATGTATAAAACATTAAAATCGCACCTGCCGTTTTTTACACCTTTATGGTGCTATCTAATTTTCAGATCTATTAGATATTTCTATTTCCATGATCTTGAGGTTGTTTAGATACTGTTAGGACTTTTCAGAGTGAAAATATGTTCACTACAAGCCAAGATATTAGCAAATCTTGCATGGGAAGTGACAAAAATGGTATAAAACATTAAAATTGCGCCTGCCGTTTTTTACACCTTTATGGTACTATTCAACATCAGATCTCTTAGATATCTATATTTCCCTGATCCTGAGGTTGTTTAGATACTGTTAGGACTTTTCAGAGTGAAAATATGTTCACTACAAGCCAAGATATTAGCAAATCTTGCATGGGAAGTGACAAGAAAGGTATAAAACATTAAAATCGCGCCTGCCGTTTTTTACACCTTTATGGTACTATTCAACATTCAAATCTCTTAGATATCTCTAAATCCATGTTCATGAGGTCGTCTAGATACTGTTTGGTCTTTTCAGAGTGAAAATATGTTCACTACAAGCCAAGATATTAGCAAATCTTGCATGGGAAGTGACAAGAAATGTATAAAACATTAAAATCGCGCCTGCCGTTTTTTTACACCTTTATGGTACTATTTAACACTCAGATCTCTTAGATATCTATATTTCCTTGATCCTGAGGTTGTTTAGATACTGTTAGGACTTTTCAGAGTGTAAATATATTCACTACAAGCCAAGATATTAGCAAATCTTGGATTTGAAGTGACAAGAAAGATATAAAACATTAAAATCGCGCCTGCCGTTTTTTACACCTTTATGGTACTATTTACCATACAGATCTCTTAGATATCTCTATATCCATGATCCTGAGGTTGTTTAGATACTGTTTGGTCCTTTCAGAGTGAAAATATGTTCACTACAAGCCAAGATATTAGCAAATCTTGGACGGGAAGTGAAAAGAAATGTATAAAACATTAAAATCGCACCTGCCGTTTTTTACACCTTCATGGTGCTATTCAATTTTCAGATCTCTTAGATATTTCTATTTCCATGATCTTGAGGTTGTTTAGATACTGTTAGGACTTTTCAGAGTGAAAATATGTTCACTACAAGCCAAGATATTAGCAAATCTTGCATGGGAAGTGACAAGAAATGTATAAAACATTAAAATTGCGCCTGCCGTTTTTTACACCTTTATGGTACTATTCAACATTCAGATGTCTTAGATATCTTTATTTCCATGATCCTGAAGTTGTTTAGATACTGTTTGGTCTTTTCAGAGTGAAAATATATTCACTACAAGCCAAGATATCAGCAAATCTTGGATTTGAAGTGACAAGAAAGATATAAAACATTAAAATCGCGCCTGCCGTTTTTTACACCTTTATGGTACTATTTACCATACAGATCTCTTAGATATCTCTATATCCATGATCCTGAGGTTGTTTAGATACTGTTAGGACTTTTCAGAGTGAAAATATGTTCATTACAAGCCAAGATATTAGCAAATCTTGCATGGGAAGTGACAAGAAATGTATAAAACATTAAACTCGCGCCTGCCATTTTTTACACCTTTATGGTACTATTTAACATTCAGATCTCTTAGATATCTATATTTCCATGATCCTGAGGTTGTTTAGATACTGTTAGGACTTTTCAGAGTGAAAATATGTTCACTACAAGCCAAGATATCAGCCAATGTTGGTTTGTAAGTTACATTGGGGAAGAGATCCATTTCTTGACAATTCTTGACAAATTCTGGTTGACATTTTTATTTGCTGAGTTATAAATTAGATAATGATAGAAATTCAGTTGGTGTTTGGTTTTACACTGCAGACAGCATGTGAGACATGAACACATTATCCTTGTCAATAGTTTTCCCTTTTTTCCCACTCTTGCAAATGTCCAGATGTTTTGGGGTTAATCAGTCTGGGTCATCCGGTCATATAATTTATCTTCTTTCATCTGGGACAAGGGGCATTCATTCGCCCCCTCATTACATCAATGGTGACCAATAAATCTTGTCTAACTTCCTGGAAAGTTACCATTTGGCAGAAAACACTCACACAGCAGATGAGCGGGCAGGACTAGGATACTTGTGTGCCTCACTAAACATTATTTCAACACACTTGTAACACATTGAATGTCCATTTCCATACAGGAGCAGTGACAGGCTGAAACCTCCACATGCCATTTACATATCATAGTTCATTTAACAGTATGAATTTAGGCGGTAGAAAAAGGAAATATTGTTTTGCAGGGCAGTTTCCTCCAGAAACACTACCTCTAAGGATATACTTTTTACTGTAACAATATAATTTGATTTTACTCTGTTTCAGGACTGCATATCTCCAGGCAAGGTCAATGAGCTTTTATGAGTTTATGCACTGTTTTGACAAGGGAGATGATTGAAAAGATCAAACCATCAAGGTCAAATATAATATATAACATACATTGTCTTTTGTTTTGTTTCAGAGGTGCTAGTTTTCAGACAGGGTCAATGACAACTCCACATACTGCTCTCACAAGGACCTTGATTAGAACGGTTACATATTATTCAATGACAACCATACATTACACAACCTTTCCTTTTGTTTTGTTTCATATCTACTTATTTTGGTGCAAGGTCATTGACAAGAAACATACTTTGATGTACAGTTTGTTTTGTTTCAGGATTGCTGGTTTCAAATAAAGGTCAATGACCTTCCAACAGTTTATGCAATGTTCATACAAGGACTCAGATTAAAAGGTTCACATATATCAAGGATTGATATACATTGCATTTTGTTTTCTTCCAGGACTGCTTGTTTTGATGCAAGGTCAATGACCTTTTTCTGTTTTGTGCACTGTTCTATCAAGGGCCTTAATCGAGAGAGTCACAAATTATTCAATATCTTATAAACTGTCATTTTGTTTCACCTTTTTTATTTTATTTTTTTTTACATGAAAGGTCAATGACCTATCACTATTCTTTGCACTAACAAAGACCTTGATTGATAAGGTCTTATAAAATTCAATGATACCAACTACTGAAAAAGGTCATTGATTGAAAAGATGACACACAATTCAATAATATGATGTGCCTTGTCCTGTTTCACTATTGATTATTCCCATGTTAGGGCATTGACCTTTTTTTATGTAAATAAACTTTTACTGTTTGTGCATTATTATAATAAGGGCCCTGGTTGAAAAGGTCACAACCTATCCAAGGATAAATATCTTGATTTTTATTATGTTTCAGGGCTGCTTATTTTCAGGCAAGGTCATTGACCTTTTACAAGTATGGATACAGCTCTTATAATAAGGGCCTTGGTTGAAAAGGTCACAACCTATCCAAGGATAATTATCTTGATTTTTATTATGTTTCAGGGCTGCTTATTTTCAGGCAAGGTCATTGACCTTTTACAAGTATGGATACAGTTCTTATAGAAAGGGCCTTGGTTGAAAAGGTCACAACCTATCCAAGGATAAATATCTTGATTTTAATTATGTTTCAGGGCTGCTTATTTTCAGGCAAGGTCATTTACCTTTTACAAGTATGGATACAGCTCTTATAATAAGGGCCTTGGTTGAAAAGGTCACAACCTATCCAAGGATAAATATCTTGATTTTTATTATGTTTCAGGGCTGCTTATTTTCAGGCAAGGTCATTGACCTTTTACAAGTATGGATACAGTTCTTATAATAAGGGCCTTGGTTGAAAAGGTCACAACCTATCCAAGGATAAATATCTTGATTTTAATTATGTTTCAGGGCTGCTTATTTTCAGGCAAGGTCATTGATCTTTTACAAGTAATGATACAGCTCTAACAAGGGACTTGATTGAGAAGGTCACATATAGTTTCAGGATATTTATGTTTTGTAGTAAGGCTCCTTTTTTCCTTTCAAGAACAATGAACCTGTATTTTAGAAAACTTTTGTGCAGAAATGGTCAATGACCTTTTGCGATTTTTGGAAATGTCTTTCAAATGTGTATGTTATTCTTATTTCTATAAATATTTTCATTTCAGACAGATTGTTTCAGCAATTTGATTTCAATGACCTTTTTAATTGTTATTTTCCTAACAATGGCCATCAGTGCAAAAATCCAAATGCCCTTTATTATCAATTATCCAAATGCCCTGAGGTATAACCTTCAAATAAAGATCTCTCTTGTAAATATGCTGTCTTTATATATAAGCATCTTAGCTAAATATTGTAAATGTCAAAATAATACATTTAAGCATATTTTGTGTCCAAGTAAAGATCATATTTGACAAGCTTTTCACATGCATCTTGTTCATCTTTACATGCATATAGTATCTTGTATTTGTCTTGTTTATTTGAAATTTAACATCTTTTCTGATTTTGTAAAGATCAAGTAAAGATCATATTTGACAAGCTTTTCACATGCATCTTGTTCATCTTTACAAGCATATAGTATCTTTTATTTGTCTTGTTTATTTGAAATTTAACATCTTTTCTGATTTTGTAAAGGCTTGCAAATTCCGGTCTTTACTGTCTTTGATGCATACATTAAAGGTCTTGTAAATTGCCAATTTACAGTTAGTAAATATGTCTGAAAGGTCATGTTAATTTCAAATTTACTTCAACAATATATACATATTGGCCTCTTGTAAATCTAATTTTTCACGCAGTGAATGCAGCGAAATAAATATGATTAAATCAACCAGAACTAAATATTTCCCAGATACAATTGAATCAAATAAATCATAACCAAAATAATTATTTAAGATATTAAATGGGTTAAAAAGCGTCTTAAAAAGAAACCCCTTTGCCTAAACATAATGATACAAAAGCTGGTTATGGAATTTAACATTTTTTTCCTAGAAAAAATTCAAACCAATCAAAATGGATGGAAATGATATAAATATGGAGAAAGTGAAATTTAATACTTATTTGGACAATTTTTTCCCATTAGATCATTGTAATGTTAAGAAATTACTTAAAGAAGCAGCTAAGAAGTCGTGTGAGCTGGATTTCATTACCACCTGGTTTCTTTCTGAAGGCATTGGTCATCTACTACCATTGATAACTGCAATTATAAATAAATCAATTATCATGGGCAACATGCCAGACGAGCTAAATATGGCTATAATTAGACCACTGATTAAAAAATTAGGCCTATAACTAATCAAGAAAAAGTATAGACTTGTATCAAACCTAGTATACCTATTGAAATTAATTGAAAGAGCCATAGCCAAACAATTTGTAGGGCACCTAGTGAATAATGACATACAAAGCATGTTTCAATCGGCATACAAAGAATTCAACAGCACTGAGACGGCATTGCTAAAGGTTCAAAATGACATACTAATGGATATTGATAAAAATAAAACAATAATGCTGGTGTTACTTGATCTCTCTGCGGCCTTTGACACTATTGACCACAATATATTGCTAAACAGACTTAAAAGAAGGTGTGACATTAGGGGCACTGCTCTAAAGTGGTTCAGATCATATCTGTCCAATAGGAAACAATGTGTAACAATTGAGGGGAAAAGGTCTGAAAATATGAATATTAATATTAATTATGATCCCACAAGGCTCAGTATTGGGACCCTTATTATTCACAGTTATATATCACTCTTGACCCAAAATCTGCTGATGTTACTACATAATCTTGTAAAAAGATGGAAGAATTAATGAAAAAGATAAAGGTCTTCCTAGATAACAAGATGAAGATAACTGATGGTAAAACTGAATTGCTCATATGTGATAAAAGCTCTAATTTCAGAAAAGGGCAAATACCAGAGAAAATCAAAGTTGGTGAGACAAATATTTCGAGAACCAGTAAGTTAAAAGATCTAGGTGTTATCCTAGATCAAGAACTTACAATGAAGCTACAAATAAAAAAAAATGGTAAAAATGTTTTTTTTTCATGTAAAAAATCTATTTCAAGTCACCCAGGACTGAGCCTTGTGGGTTTTAGAGAGGATCCATGGGACCCCACCTTAACACATTGTTTCCTGCCACAGTAACATTGTTACATACCAGTAACCGGCCAGTAACATTGTTACATACTATTTGTAACCCTACTGGTGTATGGGGAATGTCTCCGTCGTTGGGGTAACATGGACGGGGATCAGACATACGATACTCGCTGGCTGTGAGCGGGGCCATAACCCAGCTACCCTATCAACTTATGTGAGTTGGAAGGTAATAAGGACTGCAGCCACGGAGTATACAATGCACAAGGGTCTCCTTTATTCTGTGCTGTATACACTAGTCTGGCTTGGTCGGCATGGCAAAGAGCCAGGTATATGGAATACCTGAATGCATGACACTGTCAGGATGCTGAGTGTCGTGGATCTTCTAGGCAAGTGGATTCTGCTCCCTGAGTAGTGATTTTTAAAGGAAACTGGGCCTTTTTAAAGGAAACTGGGCATCTGTGTGAGGGCTGCGTGCGTAGCATCTTCTTCGGCTTCGGGGCTGTGCATGTCCTGCCTGCGTGGCTTGGAGGATCACGTCATCTCTATTCGGGGCGAGTAATGCGTCTCCTCGGCCTGCACTTGTTGGCCTCACGTAGCACTCAGTAACCCATATTGTTTCTTGCCAAAGATCGTGATTGTCTATGATTGTCTATATTTGTTTATAAGAGTTTATAGGTAGGTAATCTATATGCTACAACATTACATCTTGATTCTAGTCTATAAAACAGTGTTTGGTGGTCCAGAGTATCAAAGGCTGCAGAGAGGTCAAGCAACAGTAGGACAACTAACTTCCTGTTGTCCAGATCATTTTGGACCCTAAGTAAGGCATTTTCAGTGCTCCGTCCTTATAGGCAGATTGGAATTCATCAGTAAGGCCATTACTTACTAAATGAGGAATTAACTGATTGGCAACTGCCTTCTCTGTGAGTTTAGAGATATAGGTCAAAAGGGAGCAATAATGGCAATTTTCATGATAGTAATTTGTTTATGATGGTAGTAATAACAGGTAAGAGGTCATCTATGAGGTCAAGTGGAAGCCAGGTTGGGATGGGATCAAGTTCACATAACTTCTTAGCTGACTTCTGGACCAGTTTGTGGACATCACCTACTGTCAGCTGCACAAATCTGTTGAGGCAAGTTTGATTTGGTTAGGGGACATGTGGGTATTGTACGTAGTGTCACCTGGTGGCAGATTTGCACAAGTGGATGTTGCCTACATATCTTGGCGGATTTTTTCATTTTTTTTCAAGAAAGAAGCCGTTAAACTTCTCAGCATGAGTGATTTCACAATCGAATATTGGCATTGGTGTATCCCTATTCTTGTGCATGACTGTGTCAATGACCCTATAAAGCTTTTTAGGGTCATGTTTATTTTCATCAACAAGTAAAAATAGTTGGATTGGGATGACTTCAATAGGGAGTTATATTTATGTGAACATTTCCCTGTCAATATGAGATCCTGCTTATTCATTTTTCTCTCTTCTCTTGAGAGACACTTTCACCCTTAATTAGGTCACTCATCCAAGGCACGGGTTTGCATTTTGGCTTTTTTAGGGGAGCATGTTATCCATTATGTATATGAGCTTTCTATCATAGAAATCCACCAAGTCATGTAGGGAAAGGTTTTCTCACTCAGAAGTCTGAGATGTCAGGTATCTGAGGTCATCCCTTAGGATCAGGTCATTAAATATCCTATAGCTGATAGATATCCTAGGAGGTTTGGAGGGAATGATATTGAGATGTGATCATTTTATGATCAGAAATATAGTCATCCACTAGGTGACTATGGAGTATTTTGCTACCTTTGAAAGTCATAATTAGATCAAGGGCATTCCCAAGTTTGTGGGTTGGCTCAGTAACCCATTGATCCAGTTCAAAGGTGGATAAAATCAGGTTTGGTTGGTTTATTCACATGGAAGTTATAGTCACCTATGAAGATGACCTTATGGTTAAAGGCACCATAATGTGCAACCAGTTGGGTGAACTCATCATAGAACTCCGAGTTGGTATATTTATTACCACCAGATGGCTCTGGTCTATAAATGACCACAAAGGTAATTTCTTCCCTTTGGCAGCTTCCATGAGTTCCATTGTTTTGACCAAGGGGGATTTAACCTTTTGGTTGTGAAAGGAAGATGCAGGAGATCCCACAAACCCCCACAGAAACCCACCACCCCCCAGGTGTAACCCCTCGGGAAATGAGTGGAACTCAAAATCATGGTGAACGTGGTGTCTTAGGTAGATGTTAAGCTGGCAATTAATGCCAACCCAAAGCTACTCCACCCTTAGAAATGACTAAACAGGCCAATTTCTTTTTAAAAAGATAAAATCAAAGCGGCATCAACTGTGTTGAATAATTCTTTAAAATTTTCAACCTCAAAATATTGATGTCTAATATTGATCTCAAATTCAGCACAGTCAAGCATGATGTGTGTCACGGTGAAAGGGCTTTGACAGGAAACACATTCAGGCTGATCTTCATCTTTAAACAAACAACCATGTGTTAAGTGACTGTCCAATTTGACTAGGTGTAAACACTGCTTCCTCACTACATATTTTACAGAATGAATTATGATTTTTACCTAACATAGGTTTTATGCTGTGAAGCTTGTTATTCACAGCTTCATCCCACTCACATTGCAACTTGTCTCTAAAGCATGAATATAATTTCTATATTCAGTATGTGGGATGTCTTAATCTATTCTAATTTTATTAATGGCTGCTTTTGCTGTGGTATTAGCTGCTTCATTTCCTTTTATACTTATGTGGCTTGGAATCCAACAAAATATGGCATTTTCACAGTCTTTCCAGCCCATCTTGTGTTAGTGGATTCTTTCAATCTTAGCTCTTAATATGCTGTAGACGAGAATGTGAATTGAGTCAAGATGTGTGCATGAGGATTATGGCAAATGAGGTGAGTGTGATAAAATGAGATCAAGATTACTGTCGCAAATGAAATCAAGATGAGTGTATCAAATGAGATCAAGATGTGTGTGGTAAATGAGATTAAGATGAATGTTGCAAAAGAGATCAAGATGAGTGTCGCAAATGAGATCAAGATGAGTGTCACAAATGAGATAAAGATGTGTGTCGCAATTGAGATCAAGATGTGTCTCTTAAATTAGATCAAGATGAGTGTGGGAAAGATCATCTAGTGCCTAAAAATGATAAAAACACATACATTTGGACCAGATTGATAATGTATATTAATATTAATGTGATATATAAACAATTGTTACAGAGATTTAACAAACTTTTTTTTAAAGATATCAGTCATGTATATAAACTTAAATAATAAATATACATGAATTATTTAAAAGACTTTTAGTACCATTTGATGTTCTGAGCTCCACCCTTAAAATTGGTGATAAAGTCCTATTTGGTTAAAAAGCGATACCATCAATGAAGTATTTACATTATTAAATAATGTATGTAAATCTTGTACATTGAAAATTGATATTAAAACATGTTTGATAGCCACTCCCTTTGACAACCAATACACTGATGCTGTTCTTTGCCTTAAATAAGATGTGAAACGACTGTCCTATTCTTAAATGACTCTTCTCTTTGGTTCTATCTATAAACCCCTTTAGTTTTTCCAACAACAGGCTTGATTTCATGCAATGTATTAAAGATGCTATTCAGAATGCTAAAAAGTACTAAATTATATTTATTAAACTTTGTATATGGAATTAGCATATTAATCAGGTTTTTTCAATGCTGCATTGGCAGCTTGGCCAGCAGCCTCATTTCCTTGGATATCAATGTGACTGGGAATCCAATAAAAACCAATTTCTTTCTTTTCCTCAGTTGAGTCTATTATGCAATTCATGGATTTTGTAAATAAATGGATTTTTCCAAACCTTTGTTTTCAATGCTTGTGAACAAGACAAAATATTAGAAAATATTAAAAAGTCTCCAAAGAGAAGAAGTCTCTTTAATTCTGATATAGCTACATCAATAGCGGCATTTAAAAATTGATGTGAATGCTAAAAGTCGGTATTATTTTAGGTTTACTCTCAAAGATGTCAAAATAATTTGGATAGAAAAGGGTATTATGTGCTAGATTGTCTGGATTTGCAGCAATATTTGCAGCACACTGAAGGGCAAGCTTTTCTCTTCTTAAATCAAAAGGCGGCTCATTTGCCTCAACTGCCAAGCTATCTGAAATGTGACAAGGCATAGTATTAAACCTGATTTTGAATATTTAGTTAGATTGAGCATTTCGATATAAGTTGGATGTGCTGATGCATATATCATTTGTCCATAATCAAGTTTGGACTGTACCAAAACTTTGCACTCGCTTTCCCAATCAATATGGCTGAGAACTAGCAATGAATCTAAATAAAGCCTTCTGAAATTTCTTCTTCACATGTATAATAGTTATGTGAAATAAAAGATAACTTCTTACAAAAAATATCATTTATTCCAAGAAACCTAGTTTCTTTGCCAACTGGTATCAAATTTTAGCCTCAATCAAGATAAGGATCTGGCTGAACCTTCCATTATTTTTTTATTATCAGCCCATTCTTTTATTCTATTACAAAATTGAAATCGTCAACAAATAATGAACAATGTGTTCAGGTCTCACACAATTTACAATTCTGTTGGTTATTATAACAAACAGGGTTACAGATAGTATACTACCCTGAGGAAGATGTATTTCCTGATTGAATAGATCGGAAAGTGATGAACTAACTCAAACCCTGAATTGTCTATTTGAAAATTTTGAATAAAAGAGGGAAACGATCACTTCATCCCATTTCATGTAAATCACTTATTATTCCATAATTCAAAATGACATACTAATGGATATTGATAAAAATAAAACAATAATGCTGGTGTTACTTGATCTCTCTGCGGCCTTTGACACTATTGACCACAATATATTGCTAAACAGACTTAAAAGAAGGTGTGACATTAGGGGCACTGCTCTAAAGTGGTTCAGATCATATCTGTCCAATAGGAAACAATGTGTAACAATTGAGGGGAAAAGGTCTGAAAATATGAATATTAATATTAATTATGATCCCACAAGGCTCAGTATTGGGACCCTTATTATTCACAGTTATATATCACTCTTGACCCAAAATCTGCTGATGTTACTACATAATCTTGTAAAAAGATGGAAGAATTAATGAAAAAGATAAAGGTCTTCCTAGATAACAAGATGAAGATAACTGATGGTAAAACTGAATTGCTCATATGTGATAAAAGCTCTAATTTCAGAAAAGGGCAAATACCAGAGAAAATCAAAGTTGGTGAGACAAATATTTCGAGAACCAGTAAGTTAAAAGATCTAGGTGTTATCCTAGATCAAGAACTTACAATGAAGCTACAAATAAAAAAAAATGGTAAAAATGTTTTTTTTTCATGTAAAAAATCTATTTCAAGTCACCCAGGACTGAGCCTTGTGGGTTTTAGAGAGGATCCATGGGACCCCACCTTAACACATTGTTTCCTGCCACAGTAACATTGTTACATACCAGTAACCGGCCAGTAACATTGTTACATACTATTTGTAACCCTACTGGTGTATGGGGAATGTCTCCGTCGTTGGGGTAACATGGACGGGGATCAGACATACGATACTCGCTGGCTGTGAGCGGGGCCATAACCCAGCTACCCTATCAACTTATGTGAGTTGGAAGGTAATAAGGACTGCAGCCACGGAGTATACAATGCACAAGGGTCTCCTTTATTCTGTGCTGTATACACTAGTCTGGCTTGGTCGGCATGGCAAAGAGCCAGGTATATGGAATACCTGAATGCATGACACTGTCAGGATGCTGAGTGTCGTGGATCTTCTAGGCAAGTGGATTCTGCTCCCTGAGTAGTGATTTTTAAAGGAAACTGGGCCTTTTTAAAGGAAACTGGGCATCTGTGTGAGGGCTGCGTGCGTAGCATCTTCTTCGGCTTCGGGGCTGTGCATGTCCTGCCTGCGTGGCTTGGAGGATCACGTCATCTCTATTCGGGGCGAGTAATGCGTCTCCTCGGCCTGCACTTGTTGGCCTCACGTAGCACTCAGTAACCCATATTGTTTCTTGCCAAAGATCGTGATTGTCTATGATTGTCTATATTTGTTTATAAGAGTTTATAGGTAGGTAATCTATATGCTACAACATTACATCTTGATTCTAGTCTATAAAACAGTGTTTGGTGGTCCAGAGTATCAAAGGCTGCAGAGAGGTCAAGCAACAGTAGGACAACTAACTTCCTGTTGTCCAGATCATTTTGGACCCTAAGTAAGGCAGTTTCAGTGCTCCGTCCTTATAGGCAGATTGGAATTCATCAGTAAGGCCATTACTTACTAAATGAGGAATTAACTGATTGGCAACTGCCTTCTCTGTGAGTTTAGAGATATAGGTCAAAAGGGAGCAATAATGGCAATTTTCATGATAGTAATTTGTTTATGATGGTAGTAATAACAGGTAAGAGGTCATCTATGAGGTCAAGTGGAAGCCAGGTTGGGATGGGATCAAGTTCACATAACTTCTTAGCTGACTTCTGGACCAGTTTGTGGACATCACCTACTGTCAGCTGCACAAATCTGTTGAGGCAAGTTTGATTTGGTTAGGGGACATGTGGGTATTGTACGTAGTGTCACCTGGTGGCAGATTTGCACAAGTGGATGTTGCCTACATATCTTGGCGGATTTTTTCATTTTTTTTCAAGAAAGAAGCCGTTAAACTTCTCAGCATGAGTGATTTCACAATCGAATATTGGCATTGGTGTATCCCTATTCTTGTGCATGACTGTGTCAATGACCCTATAAAGCTTTTTAGGGTCATGTTTATTTTCATCAACAAGTAAAAATAGTTGGATTGGGATGACTTCAATAGGGAGTTATATTTATGTGAACATTTCCCTGTCAATATGAGATCCTGCTTATTCATTTTTCTCTCTTCTCTTGAGAGACACTTTCACCCTTAATTAGGTCACTCATCCAAGGCACGGGTTTGCATTTTGGCTTTTTTAGGGGAGCATGTTATCCATTATGTATATGAGCTTTCTATCATAGAAATCCACCAAGTCATGTAGGGAAAGGTTTTCTCACTCAGAAGTCTGAGATGTCAGGTATCTGAGGTCATCCCTTAGGATCAGGTCATTAAATATCCTATAGCTGATAGATATCCTAGGAGGTTTGGAGGGAATGATATTGAGATGTGATCATTTTATGATCAGAAATATAGTCATCCACTAGGTGACTATGGAGTATTTTGCTACCTTTGAAAGTCATAATTAGATCAAGGGCATTCCCAAGTTTGTGGGTTGGCTCAGTAACCCATTGATCCAGTTCAAAGGTGGATAAAATCAGGTTTGGTTGGTTTATTCACATGGAAGTTATAGTCACCTATGAAGATGACCTTATGGTTAAAGGCACCATAATGTGCAACCAGTTGGGTGAACTCATCATAGAACTCCGAGTTGGTATATTTATTACCACCAGATGGCTCTGGTCTATAAATGACCACAAAGGTAATTTCTTCCCTTTGGCAGCTTCCATGAGTTCCATTGTTTTGACCAAGGGGGATTTAACCTTTTGGTTGTGAAAGGAAGATGCAGGAGATCCCACAAACCCCCACAGAAACCCACCACCCCCCAGGTGTAACCCCTCGGGAAATGAGTGGAACTCAAAATCATGGTGAACGTGGTGTCTTAGGTAGATGTTAAGCTGGCAATTAATGCCAACCCAAAGCTACTCCACCCTTAGAAATGACTAAACAGGCCAATTTCTTTTTAAAAAGATAAAATCAAAGCGGCATCAACTGTGTTGAATAATTCTTTAAAATTTTCAACCTCAAAATATTGATGTCTAATATTGATCTCAAATTCAGCACAGTCAAGCATGATGTGTGTCACGGTGAAAGGGCTTTGACAGGAAACACATTCAGGCTGATCTTCATCTTTAAACAAACAACCATGTGTTAAGTGACTGTCCAATTTGACTAGGTGTAAACACTGCTTCCTCACTACATATTTTACAGAATGAATTATGATTTTTACCTAACATAGGTTTTATGCTGTGAAGCTTGTTATTCACAGCTTCATCCCACTCACATTGCAACTTGTCTCTAAAGCATGAATATAATTTCTATATTCAGTATGTGGGATGTCTTAATCTATTCTAATTTTATTAATGGCTGCTTTTGCTGTGGTATTAGCTGCTTCATTTCCTTTTATACTTATGTGGCTTGGAATCCAACAAAATATGGCATTTTCACAGTCTTTCCAGCCCATCTTGTGTTAGTGGATTCTTTCAATCTTAGCTCTTAATATGCTGTAGACGAGAATGTGAATTGAGTCAAGATGTGTGCATGAGGATTATGGCAAATGAGGTGAGTGTGATAAAATGAGATCAAGATTACTGTCGCAAATGAAATCAAGATGAGTGTATCAAATGAGATCAAGATGTGTGTGGTAAATGAGATTAAGATGAATGTTGCAAAAGAGATCAAGATGAGTGTCGCAAATGAGATCAAGATGAGTGTCACAAATGAGATAAAGATGTGTGTCGCAATTGAGATCAAGATGTGTCTCTTAAATTAGATCAAGATGAGTGTGGGAAAGATCATCTAGTGCCTAAAAATGATAAAAACACATACATTTGGACCAGATTGATAATGTATATTAATATTAATGTGATATATAAACAATTGTTACAGAGATTTAACAAACTTTTTTTTAAAGATATCAGTCATGTATATAAACTTAAATAATAAATATACATGAATTATTTAAAAGACTTTTAGTACCATTTGATGTTCTGAGCTCCACCCTTAAAATTGGTGATAAAGTCCTATTTGGTTAAAAAGCGATACCATCAATGAAGTATTTACATTATTAAATAATGTATGTAAATCTTGTACATTGAAAATTGATATTAAAACATGTTTGATAGCCACTCCCTTTGACAACCAATACACTGATGCTGTTCTTTGCCTTAAATAAGATGTGAAACGACTGTCCTATTCTTAAATGACTCTTCTCTTTGGTTCTATCTATAAACCCCTTTAGTTTTTCCAACAACAGGCTTGATTTCATGCAATGTATTAAAGATGCTATTCAGAATGCTAAAAAGTACTAAATTATATTTATTAAACTTTGTATATGGAATTAGCATATTAATCAGGTTTTTTCAATGCTGCATTGGCAGCTTGGCCAGCAGCCTCATTTCCTTGGATATCAATGTGACTGGGAATCCAATAAAAACCAATTTCTTTCTTTTCCTCAGTTGAGTCTATTATGCAATTCATGGATTTTGTAAATAAATGGATTTTTCCAAACCTTTGTTTTCAATGCTTGTGAACAAGACAAAATATTAGAAAATATTAAAAAGTCTCCAAAGAGAAGAAGTCTCTTTAATTCTGATATAGCTACATCAATAGCGGCATTTAAAAATTGATGTGAATGCTAAAAGTCGGTATTATTTTAGGTTTACTCTCAAAGATGTCAAAATAATTTGGATAGAAAAGGGTATTATGTGCTAGATTGTCTGGATTTGCAGCAATATTTGCAGCACACTGAAGGGCAAGCTTTTCTCTTCTTAAATCAAAAGGCGGCTCATTTGCCTCAACTGCCAAGCTATCTGAAATGTGACAAGGCATAGTATTAAACCTGATTTTGAATATTTAGTTAGATTGAGCATTTCGATATAAGTTGGATGTGCTGATGCATATATCATTTGTCCATAATCAAGTTTGGACTGTACCAAAACTTTGCACTCGCTTTCCCAATCAATATGGCTGAGAACTAGCAATGAATCTAAATAAAGCCTTCTGAAATTTCTTCTTCACATGTATAATAGTTATGTGAAATAAAAGATAACTTCTTACAAAAAATATCATTTATTCCAAGAAACCTAGTTTCTTTGCCAACTGGTATCAAATTTTAGCCTCAATCAAGATAAGGATCTGGCTGAACCTTCCATTATTTTTTTATTATCAGCCCATTCTTTTATTCTATTACAAAATTGAAATCGTCAACAAATAATGAACAATGTGTTCAGGTCTCACACAATTTACAATTCTGTTGGTTATTATAACAAACAGGGTTACAGATAGTATACTACCCTGAGGAAGATGTATTTCCTGATTGAATAGATCGGAAAGTGATGAACTAACTCAAACCCTGAATTGTCTATTTGAAAATTTTGAATAAAAGAGGGAAACGATCACTTCATCCCATTTCATGTAAATCACTTATTATTCCATACTTCCAAGTGATATCACATTCCTTTCTTTAAATCAAAGAGAATACCGACAACATTTATTAAAATATCCAAAAGATGAACAGAGATTGAGAGGTGTTTAAGGATTTGATAATGTATTGTTCCTGCCACCCCAAAAATAATTGTGAACATTAAAGTCACTAACTGGCATTTATGATTGTGGCAGCTGGATTATCAAATTATTTGAATTAGTGACATAAATGATTGGTTCATTGGTAAATATATTGAACACATGGTTATAATATTATGTAAGGTAACCCGACCCCAGAACATTGTAAATTAGTATTGAATGTTGCTTTGAATTCAAATAGAATAATATCTAGAAACAAATCTGGAGAGAATTATTAACTTAATCAAGCATTGCCCTACTTTTTCAGGTTCTTGATGATGGAGTAATTCAACACTTTGCTTCTCCATGGAACTTAATATGTGACGAAAATGGTATATTTCACACAATGATAGAAGAAATGACTGACTCTGAAAGGGAGCAAATATTCTATTTTGCATCTGTATCAAATCGAAATACAGAGGCAAGAAAAACTACAAAGGAATATATTTGATTTTAAATCTCATTACATTTAGATTATGGCAAGGATTATGGCAAGGATGAAAGAGTAAAAGAAATAACTGAAATAGTAAAAGCACAGTAATAGCAAAGCACTATGAAATGGTACACCATTTGTTGTCAAAATTGGTGAATGAATGAATGGTGGCTTAAAGGCACATCAACCACATCAAAAATGGTAAAAACAAATGTTTTGAATAGATAATAATGTGTAACATTAATCTAAATATAGTATATATGTAGGATATAGATTACCTACCCATAGACTCTCAAGAATATATATAGACAATCATGGACAATCACGGTCTCTGGCAGAACATCATGCATAGATATTGTGTGCCGCGTGAAGTCAACAAGTGCAGGTTGATGCATCGCCTTAACCACGGACCTAGAGATGACTCACCGGGCATAAGAGATCACGTGCAGGAAGACTGCCCATGTGAAACCCCGTGTCGCAAAAGGAAGCCACAAAAGGAAGCCACGCAGGCAAGACGAGTCCATGTGAAACTCAGTGTCGCAAAAGGAAGCCATGCAGGCAAACCCCACACACATGATGCTCAACGATTCTTTAAAAGGGCCCGCAACTGTTGGATCCTCGGAGACCAGAGTTCAGGATCCAGCGCAGAGTTCCAGCGTCCACTTGCCTCGAAAGATCCACGACTCTCAGCATCGTGACCGCATAGACTTGGGTGTTTTATGTATTCTCAGGACTCTATAAGTATCATGCATTTGGGTAGTTCATATGCCTCGCTCATTGCCATGCCGGCCTAGCCAGACAAGGATTCACAGCACCAAATAAAGGTAACTATTGTGCAGTGTATATCCTGTGTCTGCAGTCCTTATTACCTCACACCTCATATGGGTAGATAGGGTTGCTAGGTTCTGTGCCCCGCCTCACAGTAGCCAGCGAGTAGAATAAAGTAGAGTATCGATCCCCCTTCCATGTCCCCCAACGACGGATACTCACAAACCATGGGTAACATATAAACAATCCTTATATCAGAGAACTTTAACAGAATCATTTTTCAGTAATGTATAAAATAAATATGTATAAATTATTTAAAAGACTTAAAACCATTTGATGTTCTGTGGTTCTTGATAAATAGGTCAATAACCTGAGTAAACAAGAGCTCCACTCTTAAAATTGATTATTAAGTCCTATTTGGTTTTAAAATGATACTATCACAGAAGTATCTATTGTATATCAAAATATTGAGTCCTTATTATATCAAAATTGATACACTCAATTAAAATGTTTAACAGTCAAAGCTCTTTGACATCCAATACCCTGAGGTTGATCTCCGCATTTTAAGATAGCAGTGTGTCAAACGACAATGTCCTATTTTTATACGAGTTAAAACAGATTCTTCTCTTCTGCTCTTTCTAGAAGCACTTTAGTTTGACCAAGGATAGGCTTAATTACATGCAATTAATAAAAAACAGCCTCATCCCAGCACAATTGCCATTTAGAACACAAAAAGCAGTGATGTATTTTTTAAACTCTGTATGTCGAATAAGCATATCAATAGGTCATTTATCCAATGCTGCGTTGGCAGCTTGGTCCGCAGCCTCATTTCCAAGGATTTCCTGTGGAAATATATTTAATTTCTTTATATTTATATAAATGGATGGATCTGTTGAGTATTTCTTTAATTCTGACATGGCTACATTAATATTGAAAGTTGCATAGGTCCATGGAGGTGTTTCTGAATATTTAAAATTTGGCGATTTGAAGTGGATTTATATTTAAAGATGTGCCGTAAAGAAACCATTCATTCATTCATTCATTATATTTAAAGATTGTAAAGATTCTTGGATGCGAATGCCAAAAGTTGGTATTGTATTAGGCTTACTTTCAAAAAGGTCAACATAATTTGGATTAAATATGGTATCATGTGCAGGATTGTCTGGACAAGCAGCAATTTTTGCAGCATACTGAAGGTTAGGTTTTTCTCTTCTTAAATCAAGAGGCTGTTCATCTGCCTCAACTGCCAAGCTATTTGCAGGCAATGTACAAAATGTGCCAAAGCATAGTCTAAAACTTTGATTTTGAACAGAATCCATATACCATACACCCAAAAACAAGTTTGGAACGTACCAGCTCTCTATATAATTGAAATTAAACATTACGGTTCTCTAACCAATTGGTATGGGGGAGAACCCATAATAAATTTAATGCCTTCTGACATTTATTTTTGACATATTCAATATGAGGTATAAAAGATAATTTCTTGTCAAAAATAAGTCCAAGAAACTTGGTTTCTTCAACCAGTATCATTGTTTGGCCTCAATAAAAATCAGGATCTGGGTGAACCTTCCATTTTTTACAAAAGTGCATACACAGTTTTCTTCAAAGAAAACTTCATTATTATCAGCCCATTCTTGTATTCTATTAAGATGTTTTTGGAGCTGTCTTTCTATAGTATGTATCCTTGTGGACCTGTAACATAAATTAAAATCATCAACAAATAATGAACAATCTTTTCCAGGTCTCACACAATTTACAATGCTGTTGATTTTTATAATAAATAGGGTAACAGATAATATACTACCCTGTGGAACACCAATTTCCTGATCAAATGCATCAGAAAGTGATGAACCAACTCAAACCCTTTTGAATAAAAATGGGTAAACGACCCCTTAAATTCATATCATATATCATTGTCCCAAATTTCTACATAGTATTTTACGTTTTCTCTAATCAAAGAAAAACTACATGTTCGCCTTTTATAAAACCCTCTCATATAAATGTTTCTAAACGTATCAGATGGTCAATAGTTTTTCTGAAGCCACTCTGTGGAACAGAAATATAAGTCGCAGTTTCTATAAACCAAACTATACGCTCGTTAATCATTTGTTTCATTACTTTACAAATACAACTTGTTAACACAATGGGGAGTGAAAAAGGCAAGAATCCACAAGGATACGATAGACGATGATCACAGTCCCTGGCCAGTACCAACAACAGTTTCAATCTTATTAGATCTCTTCAGTTGGATGGGGACTGACTGTGTTATCCTAATTCTTGTTTATATTTGATTTGGTGGAGGTGTCAGCACCTCTGGAGGTGCTGTTCCTTCACGCATAGCACCTCAGGTGTGGAGGTGTTATTGGTTTCTGTCATCTCCTGGAGGTGCTTTCAAGAAACCTTTTTTTTCATGTTATGTGTGTCCCAGTTTATGCTATCCTCGAAGTCGTCATGGTTTGAAGACTCTGGGAGGCCCTCAGGAAGTTGATACCTGGTACCTAGTTTTTTTTGTAATTCTATCTTGATATTTAGAAAGAAATTCATTCAAAGTTCGATGACTAAGTGTTATCTTAGTACAGCTGGTATTTGTACATTAGGTGGTTGATTTCGTTTCGTATTGGGATGTTTCATTGGTGGGGTAAGAGCAAAATGGATCTTGCTTCCAATGTCGCCTCAGATTGTCTTTTCTGGTATAATTTACCAGGCAGAAATCACAGGGATACCTTTGAGGTGTGGGTGTGTGGGCATGCCGGGTGTGGCGTTTCATGGCTATTAACATGGTGTAGATTTTGCCACATTACTTTGCGCCATCGCTTGGGCAGTCGTCTTTTCAGACTCCTGTGTTTGTCGCATGTTGCAAAAGATCGAGTGATGCTGGCCTCTTAAAAGGGTCGATCGCTTGATATATGTTAGGACCTAATTTGAATAGTTAATGTGTGACAGAATTCATTTATTTTTTAAGTGGTTTCCAATATATGGAATTCTTCTATTCTCTGGTTTATAGAACCTATTTAAAATGGAGTGGTTCAGTAGTTGATTGTGTAGCTGTGGCCGATGGCGTTGGCAGAGATTCGTTCTGTGGGAGACCCATTTCCACTGATGATAGGTCTCCTACAACCTTTCCTTGTGTATTTTGTGTAGGAAGTAGTCCCAAAGTAAATTAATAGGTTTTTATCGAACATATTAAATGTAATTATATAAAATTTGAAAGTTGACAGATAAATTTGGACAATGACTATTATTATTGTTTAACCGATCTCACTGTGCATTCTGCTGTGAGAGTCTCTAGTCTCTATTCAAACTAAGGGCCTTAATGTTAGCTCTGTTGTGAGTAATGCCTTAGACAAATTAAAAAAGTAATCAACATTTGACATTTTTATATCATCATTGTATGGTGTTGTAAGCAATGTCTTGGTTATATATGGTAAAATGTATTTAGTATAGTATTTAATGAAATGCAATACATTGTCATAAGTTTGCTTTTGGTATATTAATGTGCATACTTTTTGTTTATTTTTTGTGTATCCATCCTCATTTGGGCCCTTATGCATTTAACTGCTTTAGGTTTAATTATGTGCCATGATGTTAATTTTCATTATTGTTCACTTTTAATTTAATATTTTTTTGTGTGTAAATAACTGAATTGAATGACGCACATGGAGTATGTTATATCATATGTGTCACATTTGGATGTATCTGTAATATGTTAACATTGTGTAATCAAATGAAAAAAGGTCAATTTAAAATACGTATTTGATATCAGTTGTGCAGATTCGATATTGGGTGAGCTTGAGCTATTTTCAAGGTCACAGAATACTATTTTTCAAAATCATCTGAATGTAATATTTGGCAAAACACTACACTAATAATTGTTATACATTTATTGCCACCATAATATGTTTTTCACATTAACCTATTTAAAGCTCAAATAGGTCACAACTATCAAATATATGGAGAAGCTGACCTGGCGCCTTAGTAGATAATTTGTTTAGATGAATATTTAGTCAATTTGGGTCAAGGTCAAGGCCATAAATAGTGTTAGTTTTATTGATTATACTCTCTTGACTGAAATATATAGCAATGTTGATATAACTTGGCATATTTGATAGAACTGGGGTTGGCATGGAGGGACAATCAATGTAACTATGTCACAATAACCTTAGTGACATTTTGACATTTGATTTCAAAGTCACATTTGAAAAATCACATAAATATCATGCTTTACATAACACCAAATATGCTTATTGGCACTCCATGCCCAGTAGCACACCCCGGCCTCTTGAAACTTAATTGGTTAAATGCCCTATAGGCAATTCTTAGCATATTTAGTTGTTTTGTGTCTGGACAGACATTCATTTTTATTAGTTCAAACATATATTGTGTAATACTGTAGTGCATTTTTTTCTTACCATCAAACTGTTCTTAAAGTGCACAAGATGTGGCATATTAGTGGCCCATAGTGGCAATTAGGGATAATACAGTACGTGGAACATTGGAGGAAAAATGAAATCAGTAATTTTGATGATAGATTTGAAGATATATTTCATTATTTGCATTAAACTGTGACTTTTGGAACATGGAACAAATTTGTTGATATACTTTTTCAGATTTCATGTCCAAAGTGCCAGAAACGTGTGGCACATCGTGGATGCATCAAAAGGATCACATCATAAACATAAATTATTTTGGGGAAAATCAATTTTATCTTGATATATAACAGATATAATATAATATAATATAATATTTGCTGTAAGCAATACCTTGTTGTTAGCAATGCCTTGATTAAGCGTGATAAAATATATCTTAGTATAATGTTTATTTTTTGTTCAACTACATCCAAAATATAATGCTTCAGACATGATTTAGACATTATACTATATCATCAGAAGTCCCAAATTAAATAAATAGGTTTTTATCGAACATATTAAATGTAATTATATACAGTTTGAAAGTTGACAGACAAATTTGGACAATGACCATTATTATTGTTTAACCCATCTCACTGTGCATTCTGTTGTGAGAGTCTCTAGTCTCTATTCAAACTAAGGGCCTTAATGTTAGCTCTGTTGTGAGTAATGCCTTAGACAAATTAAAAAAGTAATCAACATTTGACGTTTTTATATCATCATTGTATGGTGTTGTAAGCAATGTCCAAGATTGAATTTTCAATCTCGGCATGGCCGGGGATTGAACCCACGACTATAATGTTTTATACATTCTAAATATTAATTCACACTATTCTTAATAACTTGGATCAGGGCCAAATCGGAATGTTAACGTTATGTAGAGTACCACAGCAATCGTGGAGAGTGAGTATATAACCAGGAAAACCCTGCCCAATGTGTCCTTAACAATAATCCACTCCATGGATCCAATTTCCACATCAGATACTTCCAGTGCAGATATAGGCTTCTGAGAATCTCGTTTGGGGCCATTAGCGTTTGGTTTGTTTCCTTCATTATCTCTTCCAGATTTTTTCGCCTTGTATGAGCCATGTTCCGCGTGCTGACCTTGGATTTCTCCTTCAGAGTTTTGAGCTCTTTGTCTGGGAATGCTGGACTCACCAGAATTAGAAGATACGTCGCCTTTTGTAAAACTGTATTTCTCCTGCAGAATAAAAGAAAAAACAGAAAATGATTTTGAAAATTATAACAATACAATTGTCTTGTTCCAGTTGACATTAGAGATTATATTATGCCGAAGGTTATTTTGAATGAAATGTCACAGAAATGTAGAAATAAAGATGTCTCAACAGAATCTAAATTGAGTCTGAGCATTTCTGTTATACATCTATGAAAAAACTATTGGTTTCTTAGATTATGAAATCAATTAAAGGGGAGCTGCTATGGTTTGGGAATAATGAACGAATGAACAAAACGTTAAGTAACACACATGCACACAAGTACACAGGACAGACAGATTTCTACCTCAATTAAATAGGAGCAGCTTTGGTTTATGATATATGATTATTTTCACCTTTTTAATCAGTTCCAGCCTTTTCCGTTGGTTTTTCCTTATGCAGAATATTGGTGCTAAGACCTTGATACACAGATTTTTCATGACGCGGGGAGGTCTTTGGTTACTGAATGACATTCCGTCAAGATGTACAGCAAACACTGACAGAATTGTGGCTAATCCCAATAGATACATACCGCTCGCTACAAATTGCTCTGTAAATACGAAGTTCTACATTTTACAGAAGGACTGTACATTCCAAAGTTACGGAGTGATATTTTACAATAGAATTTTCAACATCAAAGTATTATATTGGTCACAAGAGGCTTCTCTGAAAATAATAAAATAAAGCATACGCATGAGAGGAATATATCCTGAAGAAGGTGGCATATTTTCCATGAAGAACACGAGGAACACGATCATTGCCAAGAAGGAGGTGGCAGCAAGATTGATCCTCTCCCCAGAAGTGGGCGGCACAAAGAAAGTCAATAGACCTATGAATATCAGCAAACCGCATGGTACGATCAGGTTGAAAATGTAAAATGTGTACACTCGGTTTATAGTCAGATTGCACAGCAGATAGTAAGATATGTCTTCAAAGGGTCTTCTTTCACATATATAGCCACCAAGAACCCATTCCTCATCTTTTGGGTCATTATTGATTCCAGTGGCAAGACCACTTGCCTGTAATTCTTCAATAAATGAAAAATTCACCTGTAATAATAAAGAAATAGATTGGGAATTGCATGAAGCACCACATAACACAAGGAAAAATGTCACTTATATACCAAAATGTAATTAGTGCCTTTAAAAGTACTTTATAATTGATGTTATTTAATTGGTTATAATATTTGAGTCCTCAAACATTAAATTGATTTTATATTGAAATTTACATTTTGTATTCAAATAATCCAGTAAAGTTTGCTTGTTTACTGGAGCCAAAACAGTACAAATGTTCTTTGTAAGTTCTTTTTTTACAAAGATATTTAAAGTTTTTGCTGTAACACTTCTGAAAGATAATAAAATATCACGAAATAATAGATTTATTGACCTTATTTTATTTATTTAAAATTATTTCGTGATAATGGAAAATATCACGAAATAATAGAAATAATAAATAATATATTAAGAATAAACCTGGCTAATTGTAATTTTCATGGACTAATTGCCACTCTATTATACCATTAGGTATGAAAATTTTGAATTAACATAAAGATAAATGCAATGGTGACTAAACTGATGATATGAACAGTTCAGAATAGGATGTACTGATATATATATAGTCAATACTTACATCATTAGGGTTTACTAATAGTGGATCGAGGCCTAACTGGCAAAACTGAACATCAAATGGAAATTTATAGATAGATATATCACAGGTTGTGCTCAAAATTGCATATTGCCCCCAGTTAACCTTGCCACCAGAATCAACATTAACAACACCGCTTGTGCTGTACCCATAGAATGAATGCTCCTCTGATACACTGGAAAGGTAGAAAGGTAACAATTATATAGTGCTGGTTCCAGACCTGGTGTTTCAAACTGCCCAAGATTTCAGACCAGTGACAGCTAAAGAGAGAAACCTATTTATCTATTTAACCTATTTAAGAACAAGTTAAACTAGTTTGTAATAGCAATGGTATGAACAAATTGGAGGTTTCTGACGTCTTGGTTACTTTCATAATTAGATCAACTATTGGTGCGTCAATCCTCATGGTTGTAATGGTTAAAAAGAATTGCCTGGGGCACTTAAATCTAGTACATTCACTTAAATCTAGTACAAATCAGCTTGCAACTGTTGTTGGTATTAGTTAGGGACTGTGATCGTTGTCAATACATTCTTGGGGATTCTTTACTATTACTATTCAAATTATAATAATATAATGATAAGTATTTATATGCCAGGATGTACAGCATTGTGCCAATATTTACAGACCAGAAATATCTGATAACGATCCAAGGAAACACCTTTTACCTAAGAGACAAGTGCTTTTAGCTGAGGTTGAGTTAGGGTGTTGTTCAGATTAAACACTGCATGTACCGAATTTAATAACCTATTATGTGCTTTCAAATATCTATAAGACTAAGACAAACATCAAGGGTTGCCATCATGTATATTGAGTTACCTGTTGGTTATGACAATGGCTGGCTTCCATATGTTGTCTATTGATATATGTATCTCCTCAATGCCACCATAGTCACTGCTGTTCCATGACAGAAATTCATCCATCCAAGTCTGAAAATGGGAAAGCACGATTTGAACATCGTAATAGAAGATATTGAATAACTGTGTTTGGTGAATTCCTATTAGAATTAGTAGAAGAGTTTCAGGGAAGATTTGGTCACATTTGGTTCTAATAGATTACGGTGATATTAGAATTAGTAGAAGAGTTTCAGGGAAGATTTGGTCACATTTGGTTCTAATAGATTACGGTGATATTAGAATTAGTAGAAGAGTTTCAGGGAAGATTTGGTCACATTTGGTTCTAATAGATTACGGTGATATTAGAATTAGTAGAAGAGTTTCAGGGAAGATTTGGTCACATTTGGTTCTAATAGATTAGGGTGATATTAGAATTAGTAGAAGAGCTTCAGGGAAAAGATTTGGTCACTGTGAACTTTGATAGCTTGAATTAATGACATTTTTGATCTATGAGTTGATTTCTGACCTTGATAACAATAATTAAAAGGGATTTTTCTGGTGATACAAAATGAGTGAATACTCTTGCCGCTCTTCCCTATTCATCTTTTTAATCCCCTATATCACTGTTCCTTACTCCGGTTCTACACCTCCAAAGTCAGGTATAACATGTGGAAACAGAAAAAAGATTTATGAACAAATTTATTTATGTTCTTACCATATAAATCAATGCTTCTGTTACCAATGTCTGTGTCTTTGGTTCCTGTTTGATGAAAAATACAAGTTGACATTGATTTCAATATAAACAGAGTAACCTATTTTAAATTAACTTCTATTTTTATATAAAACCTCAAGACTTTTGCTTTGCAAAGAATGTGTCTATTCCTTGTCAATAATGAAACTAAAATATAAAATTTCTATTAATTAGTATTATAGAAAATGAACATTTGTGACCATAAATAAATCTTTTTTGCCCGGTTTACAGCACATTATACCTAATTTCAATTAAAAAACCTTTGATATTTGAAAATATCATGTATGATTTCAAACAAGTGGCATGCAAACGACAAATATTTGAAAACTTACCAGTTCTATAATTCTTATGATTTGAGGAACAATAAGAACTTGTGTAGTTGTTCCTGCAGAGTAAACAGGTCTGGCATTTGTATTATAGTCCTTAAATATATCCGCCAGCAATTTTGTGTAATCACCTTTCGCACCATGTGCCACTGAAAAAAAACCCCACACAAATCAAATTATTAATTAATAGTCTAATTATGACTTGGAAAAAGCTCATTAACCGAAGGTTCTAAATCAGTTTTGATGCATACAAATACATATATATATGTATATACACAATCATTTATATTTATATGTATGCGTATATGTTTATATGTTTAATCAGCCTACAAATCACAGCACTGAAACTGCTTTGTTAAAGGTGCAAAATGATATCTTGTGTGCTCTAGACAATAAAAAGTCAGTCATCCTGCTGTTACTTGACCTCTCTGCTGCCTTTGACACCATTGACCACCAAATTCTATTTGATAGACTGGAGGCTAGATGTAGTGCTAAGAACAGTGGGGGACAGGGCCTTTTCATCTGTTGGCCCTAGACTCTGGAATTCCCTGCCTACTGAAATTAGGACACGTACCTCAGTCTCCTCATTTAAGAATAGACTGAAAACTCATCTCTTCAGAATGCACGTCCTGAACACAGTGCTATGAACAGACTTGTGTGGTATCAGCGCTATACAAATTTTATTATTATTATTATTATTATTATTATTATTATTATTATTATTATTATTATTATTATTATTATTATTATTATTATTATTATTATTATTATTATTATTATTATTATTATTATTATTATTATTATTATTATTATTATTATTATTATTATTATTATTATTATTATTATTATTATTATCATTATCATTATCATTATCATTATCATTATCATTATCATTATCATTATCATTATCATTATCATTATCATTATCATTATCATTATCATTATTATTATTATTATTATTATTATTATTATTATTATTATTATTATTATATAATAATGACATGCCATGATGACCCTAGACAGTGTAATAATGACATGCCATGATGGCCCGAGACATGGTAATAATGACATGCCATGATGGCCCTAGACATGGGAATAATGGCATGCCATGATGGCTCTAGACATGGGAATAATGGCATCCCATGATGGCCCTAGACATGGGAATAATGGCATCCCATGATGGCCCTAGACATGGGAATAATGACATGCCATGATGGCTCTAGACATGGGAATAATGACATCCCATGATGGCCCTATACATGGTAATAATGACATCCCATGATGGCCCTAGAGATTGGAATAATGACATCCCATGATGGCCCTAGACATTGGAATAATGGCATGCCATGATGGCCCTAGACATGGTAATAATGACATGCCATGATGGCCCTAGACATGGGAATAATGACATGCCATGATGGCTCTAGACATGGGAATAAGGACATGCCACGATGACCCTAGACATGGGAATAATGACATGTCATGATGACCCTAGACATGGGAAAAAACACAGGTACAAAGTCAGAGTATAATATTAAAAACCCCAATAGCCCTAGACATGGTAATAATGACATCCCATGATGGCCCTATACATGGTAATAATGACATGCCGTGATGGCCCTAGACATGGTAATAATGACATCCCATGATGGCCCTAGACATTAGAACAATGACATGCCATGATGGCCCTATACATGGTAATAATGACATCCCATGATGGCCCTAGACAAGGGAATAATGACATGTCATGATGGCCCTAGACATGGGAATAATGACATGTCATGATGACCCTAGACATTGGAAAAAACACAGGTACAAAGTCAGAGTATAATATTAAAAACCCCAATAGCCCTAGACATGGGAATAATGACATAACATGCTGACCCTAGACATGGAAAAATGCCATCCTTAGATGGTCCTAGACATGGGAATAAGGACATGCCACGATGGTCCTGAACATCGGAATATTTTTCTTATATTGTTCGACATTTATATTTGGCTGAAAATTAGTTGAAAATTGCTCCAAATTCTCTTAAGGGCCCAACACATAATGTTTTCCTGTATAATTGTATGATTGAAAAAAAAACGCAAGATGTTTTATTGTTTCATACAATAGCATTACATGTCAGGAAACGTTAAATTTCAAAAATGTTTAGAATGATAAAAATTAATACATTTTGAAAAAAATATATAATATTTTCAAAAGATTTAGTGATGATCAAATCCTAGTTTTGCTTCTATTTCCGAAAAATCAAAGACTGACCCAAAAGTTCTTTTCAACATATTTAAAGTACATTATATATCAATCAAAATATGGATTTTAGTGTGGATTTTCATTTTGTTTATTTAATCTAATTTCAAAATCATGTTTCTCTGTCTTGGGCTTTATGTTCATTGTATGTAGCATCAGTTAATATATCTAATATATCAATTAATATATCCCTGATATATCCCAGAACTCTTATTGTGAGCAATCTTTCAGGTATTTTTTCTGCTATCTTCCATTATCTAACTGATTAAAACAAGGACCCAACAAATGTTGAAGCATATTTCATAAACTACTGTCCATATCCCTTATAGAATATGATGCTCTTGACAGCTTCAATAATATGAGAGCCTCCCTTGGCAAGATGCCTGTTCCGCATGATGACTGTACATAAACACATAGATATAGAAGTAGAGAAATATATTCATACCTTCCCATGCAACGCAGCACATATAACTTTTAACAAATTCAAAGCCATTTTTTCATATATCTCAATTGTATGTGACTTGTTATCTGTGATATTTGGGATTTAATATCTCATTCTATGCACTTTATACCAAAGCTATTTTGACAGATTCTGGGAAAACCTGTCTTGCATACACCTGCTTGGCCTAGAAATCCCCAAGTGTGACAAAACAACCTCCCACTATCCATAATTTATAGAGGTTGAGATGTTATCAAATTGCAAAAAATGTGTCTTGAAATAAAGGAACTGTACATTATACCTATACCACAGAGTACATTTTCACAGTGTGAAAACCCCAATATATAAATTCATTTTCAAAGTGTGCTAACTATATCCTATCTACCAAACACTATTGGAAGTGTTTCTTCATGTTCTGCATAAACAGGATATGTTATATACAGGTTGAATAAATTGACCTTACCTTCCCATGCAAGCAATGAAAGAAGGAATATCCATGTTTTTATATTCACCCACATGATAGATAAGCAAATCACATACACATTTAATTGTGTAATGTTCACACCAAGCCAAGATTTCCTTGTTATAATATCAACAAATTTCTTGTTTATTCTGATGTTCTGCCATGTCACCAACCATTCTGTGGAAAGGACTGGTCACTGGTGCATGACCCATACCTTCTGCAATATTACATATTTACCTTTACAAGTGTGTTATCTAGTACATATTTGAGAATGCATTAAATTCACATTTACTTCCCAAGCCCTGATTCAATCTATCCCACTGTCCAATAATATATTGGTATTATTGTGAAATGAAAAGGTGATTTTACGACCCTTTCAGCAACTATGGCCATGTCTAAAGTTTCAAGCCCCTTATAACCAGTGTGAAAGTAACACTGCCGGCAGTGGGAGTCGAACCTGCCACCTCCCGTCCTCCATTTATATCACCAGTGTGAAAGTAACACTGCCGGCAATGGGAGTCAAACCTGCCACCTCCCGTCCTCTACTTATAAAACCAGTGTGAATGTAACACTGCCGGTAGTGTAAGTTGAACCTACCACCTCCCGTCCTCCACTTATATAAGCAGTGTGAGAGTAACACTGCCGGCAATGGGAGTCGAACCCACCACCTCCCGTCCTCCCCTTATACACAGTGTGAAATTAACAATGCCGGCAGTGGGAGTCGAACCCACCACCTCCTGTCCTCCACTTATATAAACAGTGAAAAATTAACACTGCCGGCAGTGGGAGTCAAACCTGCCACCTCCCGTCCTCCACTTGTATAACCAGTGTGAAAGTAACACTGCCGGCAGTGGGAGTCGAACCTGCCACCTCCCGTCCTCCATGTATATCACCAGTGTGAAAGTAACACTGCCGGCAATGGGAGTCAAACCTGCCACCTCCCGTCCTCTACTTATAAAACCAGTGTGAATGTAACACTGCCGGTAGTGTAAGTTGAACCTACCACCTCCCGTCCTCCACTTATATAAGCAGTGTGAGAGTAACACTGCCGGCAATGGGAGTCGAACCCACCACCTCCCGTCCTCCCCTTATAAACAGTGTGAAATTAACAATGCCGGCAGTGGGAGTCGAACCCACCACCTCCTGTCCTCCACTTATATAAACAGTGAAAAATTAACACTGCCGGCAGTGGGAGTCAAACCTGCCACCTCCCGTCCTCCACTTGTATAACCAGTGTGAAAGTAACACTGCCAGCAGTGGGAGTCGAACTCACTGTGATAGTGGGGCTAGTACGTATAAGCTTGTCCTTTGGGACCCAATGTCCTACTCTTAAGTTTCCATCTTAAAATGGACAAATATTAACATATTTCAGATTATATTTGTAATCTGGGCTGGGTTGTATCAACAGGTTCCAAATCAGGGGTCCAGATTGGTGTTAAAAAACCCAGAAATCGGTGTTGGGTCCCAAAAGTATTGTATGAACAGGAACAGGAATAACCCCAAAAGAACGATTTCAGGGTTGGAGTTCTTGAACACGAATTTGGACCCTCACAATTTCGAATGATTCACTTTTCTCTTTGTGATAATTGTCATCTTTACATACTTAAAATATAGTTCTTGCGTTTGATAGCAATATTTTTTTGTGGAAAACTAGCTGATTTCGGTCCGATTAACACCCATAGCCTATAGTTTAAGAGAAACGGCATTTGGTCCTCCTTGTTATCTTCTGGCTAGACTGGTCGGAGCAATATGACCGTTTCAGTGTCACCCCATTCAGCCATGAAGAGATTCCAAACCACACACCTAGTGTGATATTCTCCTAACAGATATGGATTCACAAATATAAAAGTTGATTTTCTTGGCATTTTATACAAATAAATTGGTATATTTATATTTCATAAAAGATGATGTGAGCTTGAATACCAGCCGAAAATGACAAAGATCTGAGTGGAGAAGACAAGACTTGTTGGTGTGGTGCCATCTTGTGTCATGTGATCAAGTGACTGGAGGTGCAGACTGGGGTTCAGCAAACTTTCACAAATTAAATAGATATTCACATCTGCTTGAATTCTCCCACCAAAAATGTTTTAGGAAGTATTCTTTGTTTAAAGGTTATCTGGGTCAAAAGTGAGCATTTATTTCCCATTTCTCAACACTTTTGAAAGAATACAGTTTTACAAATGCAATCCACTTGGGTCCCTCCATGGCCTGCTTACGATACGATCACTCTTCACTCACACTCCAAACACCTACGATGGCTCATCAGTGGGAGTTATTCACTGCCTCTGAAGTGCAACCCCAAATAACTTCTGCAAATGAATTAATATGGATCCAAAACTCACAAGAAAGCAAGATTAGATATGTAAGCCCCTTACTCTGTCTTAATAATAAGTGTAGAGTATGTTTGCTGTCCACACTGAGGTCGCGACCTGTCTCTTCATGAGTGATAGGGAGACCGCACAACCCGACGTAGCCTCCAGAGCTCTGGGGTTCCACAACTACATAGCTTATGTGCTGCTCAAATCGTAAAAACGCCATCTTTGTTGACAATGTTATTGATTAATAACAGTGGGGCCCAGACAGGCATTTACATAACGTCATGAGGCCACAATGAAGCATTTGTAATGTTATTATCGATGTTTGGATCCGAATTTTGGTACAATTATGGAGCTCTTAAAAACATGGAAGCCTTGCATCGATTCTTTCGAGATTTGCGCACAATATGCTTACTGGTTGTATCCTTAAACAAGCTAATTGTTAGATTGATCAGGTAAAGATTAAATGTATTTATTATCTGGTAAATTTCGTCTATTATACGGCCGATTTGAACCCCATATATTTGGTGATCATCGAATTTGGTGTTAATCTTGTTGATACAATACTTTGGGGTCCATTTTTAGGTTCAATCCTGATTTGGACCCCCTATTTGGACCCAGGAGCTTTATATATGGAAAATTAGTAAACTCAGTGCTGGATATTTTTTTTCGATATCAATCACATTTTTTATGTATAGATAAGGAGATAATTGACTTTGCCCCTAAAACAAAATCTGTCCCCTAGAATATTGTCAAAGTGAAAAGCATTGGATAGGTACCTTAAGTTGAAAAAAACATAAGTTTAAGTTACCCTTTTGTAGCCTGGAACAAGTGCACTTTTGGTGATTCAATAGTGTCCCAATTTGATGTTTAATCCTTCTATGAGCCTAAGCTATATTATATGATATAGCTATATTTATCATCATACGATATGTGATTTAGTAAAATTAAAGGCTTCAGTGTTCACTCTATGAGCTATTATTGATTATGTCATTTGATTGGTTCAATTATAATCTTGAAGATTTTTGTCATGCAGTACAAGGGTTAATTTGAATCAATGACCTAATTTGAATCAATGACCTAATTTGAATCAATGACCTAATTTGAATCAATGACCTAATTTGAATCAATTACCTAATTTGAATCAATGACCTTTTTTGAATCAATGACCTAATTTGAATCAATGACCAATTTTGAATCAATGACCTAATTTGAATCAATGACCTAATTTGAATCAATGTAGACAAAGTTATGCTTACAGCAAACAATTTGATTTAAACAGATAAATTCTCCAAAACATTGAGATTACAGAAAAAAAGGGAAATTATGACATTCAATATAACACAATAATCAAAAACATAATTTTCAGATCAGAAACAACTGAAAAAAGGTAAGCAAATCATAACAAGTAAATTGTTTTGTGCCTGTTAAGTTCACATACTATACAAAAACAAAACGACAAATAAACGGCAGTCATCATATCTAAATAATATATGCAGGGAAGTTGTGAAAACAATACGTGCTTATTTAGATATGCCTAATAAAGTGGCATCTGGAACTATGAAATATGGTAAATAATTCTAATTACTATTGCAATTCCTGTTACTAATTGGTACACAATTGCACAAAGGAATACTGCATCTGTTTTACAAATGAAATATAGTTGAAGAAAACAATGAGTTGATTCAGTTATCACGGAGTGTGCCTAAATGGCATACTTGAATTTAAAACGAGGATATTTTCATCATTATTTCCCTTTAAGCAAGCTTATAAAAATAAATTGATCTTATATTTCAGATATAAATGATTTGGTAAACAAATATTAACTTTATTTAACAAAATTGCAAAAAATGTATTCTCAGAATTTATGGTTTAAATTATTCCATATACATTATTACTATTGTGGGTAAAGAAAACATATTGAGGTGAATATTTATTATATGTTTGTAAGAATTATAGACAAACTGAGGCCATTGGTATGGCTTAATTGTTTTTGTTCAGGAATATTGTAAGAAGTCATATATTTCTGCAATAATGCTATTTATGTTTGATTTTGTTTGTTATGAATGGTCTGATATAAAATGGTTTACCTTCAAGGAGCTCACATTCAATATCCGACCAACGTATGTCTGTCTTCAGTGCTTTCACGGCTTGACTACATGTAGCCCAAATGACTTTCATGGTTATATAATAGGAGTGAATGCTTTCACCGCTCTCTGTTTATTCCAGTGTTTCACTCCCGAAGTCAAGTGTATTCAATGGAAGAAAAAAAAACGTGTTATGTACTTGACTGGATTCTTTTTGGTTACTCTATCTGCAAATTGTTCTGCCCATAGTTAAGCCAATTCAGTCAAGTTTTAACATAAATATTTTTTTATCAAATTATGGAATATATATTTCAATTTGGTATTTTACGGCAGGAGAAGGCAGATTTTTGAAGAGATTTGGAAAATCAGTGGAATATTTCATACGGCAAGCAAGAGAAGGTATTCTAGAACGTAGATTAACAGTTCACAATGATTAATATATTCAAAATAGTTATTTCAAAGAACAAATTTTATAATGCATTAGTCATTTAGACAATGCATTAGTCATTTAGACAATACAATACGATTAAGAAACCAATACAATAGCATTCATGTGATTCAATTCCTTTTAATTCCTTTGGTGAATATAGACGAGATTCGTTTATTGAAGACAAGGTGCTTTAGTTCTCATGATCAATAGAATTTAGTGGTCAAGTGAGCAGAATGGGTTTGACCTACATATCAACAAGCATTTCTGGAGATTCATATGTTTAACAATGGTGAGCATAGTCAAAGGAGGTGTTATTTTAACAACGCTGATATCTTGCATGTTTGTCCAGATCAACATAGCACAGCACTTTCATGCTCATTTTTACTCCACTTGGAGTGATCTGACTCTCCCTAAAGCTTGGCGAGTATATATTAATTCTGAGTTGCACACCACTCTGTCTAAATGTGTCACTAATAAAGATTTGCTTCTAATATCTACATGTGTCAAGGACTACCCTCAGTTGGCACATAAGAAAAGGATGATTCAATCAAATGAGGCTGTACCATTTAAGAGGATGGATCGTTGCTATAAATGCTGCAAAGTGTGGAACTCTGTCAGCTGTGAGTATATGCCCATAGGTTCCCTTTATCTCTCCATTGGTTATCGAGGATCCCAGAATTTAATACAATTTACTATATTTGTAGTTCATCCTTTATCCCTTAATATTACTTTTGAATATTTAAGAAGCCCTTTTATTTGTGAAGAGTATTATGACTGTCTGTTGCCATATAGGTGTGGGTTTTCCTGTATGCAAATATGGGACACTTCCACGCTTATAGCTCAGTATTGTGGGATATATTACTACTCCTGGTCTGTGTACACCCATACAAATAAAGCAAAAATCGCAAAGTGCAGTCGATTTCACAAATTTGAGTATGCCATGAAATTTCAGGTGATGGATACACACGTGATTAAACAGGTCCAATACCAGAAAGAGGGTCACTTCCGGTTTACAGAAATGCCTACCCAAATATTCACTCTTGGCAACTTTACACGAATTTTTCATTGGCTAATACGTGTTGCAAAGATTTCTAGGGTTAAACTCAGTGTATCCAGATCTATGCCTGACCTCACAGCATATGATGGCACAGGTGATCTTTCTCCAATATTAATTAATAATTTTTATTTAAGAACCAATGACAGATTTGACGGGGTTATTGGGTGCTCCACATTTCAATGCTATTTAGTTTTATCACATCAAGGTCGCATGGAAGGTCAAGTTTCATTCTCGGCCATTGCTCCCCTTGATTTAAGAAAGTATGTTTTGACTGAGAGATATTCTTCATTCAAATTTAACTTATCTCATGAAACAAAATCAACCAGACAGACCGTTGTGTCTGTAACAGCAGGCCTTTATATAAGAGTTCATTTTTGGAGTTATGACACAGGGACAGACTCTATAGTCAAGGATTGTCTGTTTGGAGGTGTGAGTGTTATTGAATACACAGGCATTGAATCTTTTTTGTGGTGTAAGCAGGATTTTGTTGTTATTCTTGAGCCTGTGATTAAATTTACAAGCAGCACAAAGTCAATATATGTCGTACTGTATCAGTACCCGCCGTACAGTAATTTCCATGTGAGTTTTGATATAATGAGCTCATCCTGTCAAGGTATTTTTGTTCAACTTTCCTATCCATACTTTTTACATCCAACATTCCCCAAGTTTGGCGAGAACAGCCGAGAGATATCCATGTTTTTTCCTCCTCATGAGTGCTTCATTCTACAACTTTCTATCACTAATTACACCTGGAGAAACAGTAACATGATTGACAAATTGTTTATATCCCAATCTTATAATGGTAGAAAATATGGTAATAAAATATCATTGTTATATAACACAAAATATTTCATGATGTCCTCAGTCGATAAAATTGAAGGTTTACCAGGCTATGAACAATTTGCTGTGTTTTATCCAAAATTGAAAAAATTGTCGGTAATAACAGCTGAGACGTATCTTTTCTTTAATAAATATTTTTTCCAATCAGGTTTATTTTTAATTCACATGCAGGTTTCCCACACACCTTGCGGTGTATCCTGCCGAAGTCTTCGGTCCAGTTTACATGGCCAATGTGATGTCTGTTCTCATCAGTATTTTTTGGCATTCCATGAAAGAGTTTGGAGGGCTTATCGAGATACACAGGTGAAAATGTACCAAACAAGAAATGAATGTTCAAGGTTCAACCTAACCTTTATGTACAAAAGTGGTATTTGGTTAAATTCCAAGTTTTTCTTTCCAGCAAAAGGTTACATAGAGATTTTTCAGCATTCTGATTCCGAGTTGAGAGTTTTGTTTGAGAATGATTGTGACTTGTTGGTTGAGACCGATCATCTGGTAGATCTGACAAGACTCTGGAAAAACACCCCCGATGAAGATATTGCTTGTTTTTATAATTTTACTCAAACAGTTAAAATTGATACATCTCTAAAGATGCCAATCATAACCAATTTGACTAAAGTTGCATTTACAGATGCAAGAATGCTTGAAACAAAAGAAAAATATAAGTATAAATCAATCACATATTCTGCCAATGCTCAACCTGATAAATATGATTATTATAAAACTAATACAGAGAAAGGGGTTGACAAATGGAAAGAATGGAAACGTCAACAGGAAATGTTATTTAAACAAAAAGAAGTGTCTTGGCTTGAAGCCCAGTACATCTGTGATAGAGACAACACCTCTCTTATAACAGTCCACTCTATAAATGAGGCAATAGAATTATGTAGACATCTTAGGGCCCACTTTCATCCTGTTGCCGTCTATATTGGATTGACAAATCAGGTGATGTGCATAATTTCTACAATATATTTCTATTTTCTTCCGTTTAGAACTTGATTGTATCCAACCATGAAATAAGATATAGGGGATATAAGGGGAGGATATGAGAGAGAATATGGAATAGGATCTGAAATATAATATGAGTTGATTCGATATGTTTTTAATTCATTATTTTCATTTATCTGGCATTCAGGCTGGTAGGAGTTTTTGGATTGACGGTTCTCCAGTGCAGTTTACCATGTGGAATAGCGACACGTTCCAGGAAACAGTTCCAGATGATAATGCAATTGGTTGCCACAACTTTAATTACCACTATGGCGTGCTTGCAAAAAATAATGTGAAATTCACTGCCATGTCCAGATATTTCATCCAGCACTGGCACAGGTCATCTCAGTCCTTCCAGCCAAGGCAAACCCCAAGTAGTTCATCCTGTACAGCTATGGTCTGCCACACAAAGAGAGTTCCAATCTGGGTAGAAATCCCTTGTCAACGTCCACTGCTTTGGAATTGGGTCTGTCAGGCAAAAACAGAGCCCCATAATTCTGGGAAAGACCAAATATTTTACTGCCCTCCTGATTGGTATCTATGGGCTGATACATGTTACAGGATAGATAGTGATCAATCAAAACGTGTACCTTGCAATCAACACATCTCAGATAAAACAGATAATAGCTTCAATAAAGAAATATTTCAAAATCTATTAAATAATATTTTGCAGTTATTTTATCAGGAAATGTATAGTGGGAATAATAATGTGTCTTTATTAAGGTCAGATATATATGATGTGACGGTTATGTCTGTAAGCTGTTGGACTAATTCCACTATTGTATCTAAGTGTCCAACTGAGCAATTTCAGTGTAGGAGTGGAATGTGCATATCAATCAACCACTTGTGTGATGGGGTAAGGAACTGTGGTGGAAACGAGGATGAAGAAAAGTGCTTTTGTGACATGAATGATCAACTTATACACAATTCCACATTTTGTGCTTCAATATGTCATTCTGATAACTGCACGTGCAGATCACTTCACCAACAACTTCCGGTAGGGGGATGTGTGCCTTACTTAAAACAGAAAGAAAATGTAAAAATACCAACTTTTAAGTGTTCAAATGAGGAAACTATTTTGCCCATTACCTATTTGGAAGATCTTATTCCGGACTGTATTAATGGCACTGATGAATTACAACTGCATCAGTTACTGACTGGGAATAGCAATGTTGAAAACCAATGTTCTCCTGACAACCCATTCCCTTGTTTATTTGGACATAAACAATGTTTTAATTTTCCAGAAATGTGTTTATTTGATTTGGATCGTCATGGAAATCTACTGTTTTGTAGGAATGGAGCCCATCTGCAGTTCTGCACAGATTTCCCATGTAGTAATACTTTCAAATGTTTTCAATCCTACTGCATACCATATCGGCTTGTTTGTGATGGGAAGGTGGACTGCCTTTATGGTGATGATGAACAAGGCTGCAACGGGTACGCATGCGCAGAAGGCATGCTTCAGTGCCAAGGTGTGAACCTCTGTGTTCACCCGGCTGAGGTGTGTGATGGCTTTGACCATTGTCCGGCTGGAGATGATGAGGTTCTTTGTGGAAGTTTGCCTTGTCCTTCCGGTTGTAGTTGTCATGCTCTTGCTATGGACTGCAGCGGACTGCAATTAAATGCAATCCCTTTGCTTAATCGTGGTTTAATATTTCTTAACTTCAGTTATAACAAAATAAGTCTGACTGCTGAACCATTTCGTGATGTAAGGCAATTGGAACATTTAATTCTAATATCAAATGGTATTGAGTTCCTTTGTATTGAACACAAATCATATCAACTGACAATTCTATCAAAGTTGGTTTACTTAGATCTCAGTAATAATAACATTCTGAGTATAAATTCCCAATGTTTTAAAAATCTTAAATTATTGAAATATCTCATTCTACATAAAAATAAGTTATCACATTTGAGTAAAAGACCGTTTGAATTTCTTATAAATCTTAAAGAATTGGATGTTTCTAATAACACAATAACAAGTTTAAATCCGGGTTCCTCGTATGGACTCAACTCACTCATAAGTCTCAATTTGAAAGGGAACAATGTCAAACATTTAGAATCAGCTTTCAAAAATCATTTATTACATATAAATATTATACATGCAACAAATTACATGGTTTGCTGCTTATTTTCGTACATAGAAACCTGTGTAGCACCGGATATCCTGTTCTCATCATGTGACAGTCTGATAGCCAATCAGCTTCTTGTCTATCTTATCTGGGTGATTCTGTTGGTATCCATTACCGGAAATGGTATTATTCTTCTGTTCAGACATATTTTTATGAATATATCTTGCACTTTGCACAATACTTCTGTGTATAATCTGGCCATTTCTGATATGGTATATGGCGTGTATTTATTAATTATTACTTTAGCTGATCACGTTTATGGCGGGAACTATATCATCTCTGACTGGGACTGGCGATCTGGGGTTTTATGTCATTTCGCTGCGGTTATATCTACTGTTTCTGTAATCATGTCTTGCATTTCATTAACTCTGATAGCAGTCACACGGAAAATCAAAGTCACACAAAGGTCGACTTCAAACCAATGGTTTGATGAGAAATCTTTTTGTTTGAGATGCTACATTGGTTTATGGCTTGGTAGCATTTCGGTGGTGCTTATTTCTGTCATAAGCATACCATTATTTCAGACAGATTTGGCACAGCACAACGCTCTCTGTTTACTTCTTGTCTCATCAAGAGCATCTCCTCCCATACTTGCCATTTCATTTTTTATAAACATATCACAGGTAGCTTTTATAGTTATCATGTTAGTTTGTTATTATTGGATTTTATATTTTGTTTACAAAGCCAAACAAAGTATCAAGAAGATTGGTCGCAGTACTGAAACAAGAGGTGCAACAGCTGTGTCTCTTCGATTAAGTTTGATCGCTTTTACAAATGTCGTCTGCTGGGTTCCCGCCATTTTTGGCAACTTGTTATCTTTAAGTGGTTTTGATATATCATCAGGATTTATTACAGTGACAGCAGCGGTTTTAATTCCTATAAATTCTGCTATCAATCCTATTATATACACATTCTCAGCAATCAGCTGGAAAAAAGATAAGGAAAGGAATCTCAGTGATATTCACAGCGCCAGTATGAGAGGGAAATCGTTGCCAAAGAATTCACTTCTCAAAGGAAAATAAACAAAGACAACATTGGTTTTAAATGCTAGATTATGATAAAAGGATCAATAAATATACTTTTATATATGAATGTATGTAACTGTGTTCATTTTAGTTTTATTCAGGTGTAGCAGATGCTGTTATCTCAAAGTGGAATCAATTTTATATTTCAGGAAAACATGGCTTGTTATTTTGATCTGTGTTCAGGTGTTGGCTTGGGACCTGCACAGTCCAGCGCCATTGATTGTAATCACTTCCGGCCAGTTTAGGCCTGTCAGTCAAACAAAACTTCACCTTTTGCCCAATAATGCCTTGAGATAGAATGAGATAGAACAATTTCTGAGTATATTTAACGTGTAAAGTCATTGAAATGTATATAAATTCTACAATAGTTTTTGCAATTTGATTTATATTGTCCACAGGATAATGCAATGAAATGTTGCAAGCCACTCTTCACAAAGAGCAGGGCATTTGTCGTCCTGATATAGTTTTGGTTGAAAGGGCATCCCAACAAACCAAGAGTGGTTTCTGATTAGTTTATTTAATGGAAGGAATATAAATTCTACAATAGGTAATGCAATTAACATTATAAGAAAAACAACCTACCCACCCCCTCCAAAAAAAACCAAAACAAAACAAAACAAACAAAACAAAAACAGTGTTTCTACCACAGGATAAACCGTCTGATTTGTTGAGGCTTAATTAAGGTTACCAACCTGTATCATGATTGAAATCGTGTCCTGTGATAGCATTTTATTAGATACATTTATTGATAAATGGTACATGAAAAACAATATTTTTTTACCACTATAGAATAATATGAGCTTTCAGAAAGAGCTCATCTCCATGTCGTCTAATACTCATTAATAACAAAAAACACCCTTTAAGATTTATAAAAGATAATTAATTCAATTACAATACAAATTATTGCACAGCATCCCCCAAATGCCAATATGAAGAATGCTCCTGTTGTATCATTCAGGGTGAGTATTTTTCCCTTTGGGCGGATGTCCTTTATACCACAGGGGTCGTCCTTTGGCCACAGTTTCTTCTTCCAGAACTGAACTATCCCTGCTTCGAGAAGATGTGATATCCTGCAAATAAATCAGTGTGAGATATACAACGCTATGTAGATGATGTGATATCCTGCAAATAAATCAGTGTGATATATATACAAAGCTATGTAGATGATGTGATATCCTGCACATAAATCAGTGTAATATATATACAAAGCTATGTAGATGATGTGATATTCTGCACTTAAATCAGTCTGAAATATACAAAGCTATGTAGATCATGTGATATCCTGCACATAAATCAAACTGATACATACAAAGTTATGTAGATGATGTGATATCCTGCACATAAAACAATTATAAGCCATTTAATTTAATACAAACTTTTTTTGCAAAAAGGTACTCGGTGAAAAAACGTAATTTGCCAGATGGGCATGTTAAGATTACAGTTATATGTTGTGTAAATTTTATATGCTACACTTTCATTTCAAATTCTGCATGTTTCATGTGTTATTTACAAAATACACTCTTGATACTCTTGATAAAAACCCCTATTTTTATTAGACTGTGTGTCTCGGGTTCTGCTTCAAAGTAAAATGTTTATAGAAGATTCATGTGGTGGTATGTGTTTGATTTACGAACAGTGTCAAGAAATGAAAAAAAAGCAAGAACATGGATGACAAGACTCAGATCAATGATTACCGGAAGTGTCCAACCCATAGGTACACACTCCACTGGCACAACTTTACATCTTCCAGAGCTAGGAAATCGGTTCATATACCACAATAAATATTTTAGAACAGGAATGAGCACGATTCCAACTTCCCGACCTGCATGCTATGAATATTGTTTATGTGTTTGTTGTTATTTCTAAGCGTTGATTTGTTTTTTGTCATGTCCTTCTGGTTTGACAGTCACATGACATGTTATTTTCCATAAACGATAATACATGACATTGGAGATGAAAGTCTGGAGGTAGCAACAGTCATGGGGGATTAACAATGTTGAATAGGTGAGAGTGACAAATTCATTCACACCTATTGTAATTGTTAAGACTCTAGATAACATGTAACAAAATGGCTCTTAATTTTTGAATTTAAAATAGTGCAGTAAAATCGGTATTTGTTTATTTAATTTGATAAAATAGAATCTAATTTGTTACACACAATGTGAAGCCAATCACAGTCACAGTGCTCATGACACATTTGTCACATTTTGTGTTTAAGAGTGGTGTTTATTTAAAGATGTTTGTTGATTATTTGATGCTGATTGGATTGTTTCTTTAAAAGATTCTTGAATTTTCATGCTGATTGTATTTAATGGCAAACCCATCATCATTGCAGGCATTTGCCAATTCTGCAAATCTATCACCCCAATAATACTACAACAAATTGAGATACCCTGTCTGTGATATTTGATAACATGCATTAAATAAATCTTACTTATCATTGAATATATCCTTGTATGGAAAGTCATTTCTTACAGGAAAGGCGATGCTTGTCTTTAGGAATCTGTCTTGGGCAACATATACCTCACAATCTCTGTATGCCATGCTTTGTAACACAGAGATCTCGGATATCCTGGCTTGTGGGGCATACCGTGGAGTAAAGGTCCAGTCGGTTGTTCTCACTGAGGTAAGATGCATTCTCTTCCACAGTTGGTGCAATGGTCCCTTTTGAGCACTCTTGTAAAGCAAACAAATGATGACTTTTATAATTATGTGAGATAAATAAAATGAAATAAATATGTATTATAGGACCGCTTTCCCTCTTGTTCTTGGTCCAGGGTTGTTTTTTGGGTGCTTTATGTTCACTGAAATATGGCATAGCTTTGATATAATGTTTAACCACATGACTACTCCAGACAGTGAGTTTATGCAATGACATCTGCCATAAATCTTATAAGATAGAAATATGGGTCAGTTCTCCACGTACATTTAGTTAAAACCATGCCAGCGATTTACAATAGCGCTATGTACAAATGTATGTGATTCTCAAAGATGGAGTGTAACTCAGGAAATACAAAATGAACATTATGCCCAAAAAAGGTCAATTATCATCCTATCTACCTTGAAAGCCTGTTCATTAGATCCTCCAGCATTTATGCTGATGTTATACTCTGGATGGATTAGTAAGTCATCGAGGGTCTCCAGAGGACTACGAGATCTCGTCACAGAAAAGAAAGCTGTGAGATTTCCCGAGAATACAGCAGCGAGCACCATGGCAACCAACCACCATGACATGATCATGCTCCTGGGGAGTATCTTTTTCGGGAAATATTTGAGAGCTGAAAATATATTTTTTTAAACGATTTATATAGTGTTCCATTCCATCACTTATGAGTAAATCAGAGTTGTTCTCCTCCCTATGTAAAAACATGGATGAAAAATAAAGTTATTGAAAATTGTGTTTCACGTCTTTACTTGATTATTAATACCTAATTGATATCGATGCTAAATTGTTTTTGATTGAGTTATAAGTAGACAGGATGACCGAATATGGGTAAAGGTGTGTTGCATATTGCCTTAATATTTATTATATTTGTTCCCTTGATATCTGTGGCGTGTGGTGACAAATGGAAAAGGCTTCCCCGCCTTTTGACATAACATTTAGCAGAACATAAAGGCTTAAACAAGCAGCATCAACATGTTAATATTCTAATACAATAATATTGGCAGCTAGGTTGAATTATCTAACAATCTCTTTAGATATGAGGTATGAAAACAAAGGTAGTAAGTGTTAAGAAGATTATGTGTTACACTGTAAAATTAAGATGCCGAATGTCACGTTGAAAGCATCCATCATGTTAATTATCTCCTTTGACATAAGATCCTCTCTCCCTTTCACATCTTCCTTTGATATCTTCGTTGAAATCCACAGAGATAAAACAATGCCCATCATTGCTATTATAATGCAAACCCACACATGTAACTGAAATTGAATTAAAAAACATGAATATAGATATACTTTCAATGTATATAGTTTCTGAGATTTTTAAATTTTGGGAATGTGATATCTGTGAATCAAACTGTTGCCAATATCACAGCATTGCTAGATCTATCATGCTCAATAACCATGACTGGATCTGTCATACCTAATAAATAGATGTTGAAAATAAATCAGCACCAATAATATATGTTACGTTAAATGAGTTTTATTAATACTCATTTCTGAACAGGGTTTACATTTACAATGACTTTTAAACTGGTATTCCTTCTTACCTGGAAAGGTTTAACAAAGGTGAGAATTCTTTCTTCTTGATTCCAAAGTATGGCAAATGATAAAGGTTCCTCGCGGAAGGAAGTCAAAAAATCCACCACTAGATGGCGCTGATAATTCACAGCATAGGGTCCCACTGCAAAATCTATTTCCTTAAAAAATAATTAAATAAACCAGATATTGAAAATAACACAGCACTACTTGATCTATCATGTTCACTATAATAATAATAATAATAATAATAATAATAATAATAATAATAATAATAATAATAATAATAATAATAATAATAATAATAATAATAATAATAATAATAATAATAATAATAATAATAATAATAATAATAATAATAATAATAATAATAATAATAATAATAATAATAATAATAATATTAATAATAATAATAATAATAATAATAATAATAATAATAATAATAATAATAATAATAATAATAATAATAATAATTACAATAATAATAATAATAATAATAATAATAATAACAATAATAATAATAATAATAATAATAATAATAATAATAGTAATAATAATAATAATAATAATAATAATAATAATATAATAATAATAATATAATAATAATAATAATAAAATATTTCTATAGCGCTATTTCAGACCAAGTCTGCTCATGGAGCTTCCGAATGTAATGTTCTCTGTATAAGTGAGTTTTTAATTGCCTTTTAAAGCAATCAATAGTCTAACAATTTTTCATTTCCAGGGGCAGGGCATTCCAGTTTCAAAATGCAGCAAAAGCCCGGTCCCCATAGGTTTTCGAGTATGTTTTCGGAATTATAGGCTATATGTCATGAACAACAATGTTCTTTATTTGTCAAATAGAGAAATGCATTTTATTTCCAATACAAACAGACTATTTTAAGCTAAAAGATGCTGTTACCTTGGTCACGTATTATTTGTTACATGCATGAAGCATTAAATGGCCCTCTATTTGTTAGAACTCAATTATACAGCATAACACAAATTGCTTCACATCAAATTGTCATTTGATATCCAAATGGAATACACATATTTATTTTTAATGTTTATAACTTAGGCTCAGCAAGTTTTCCTCATGAATCTCTCATTGAGTGTCATTTTGGAAATCAACTGACTTAGATGTTGTTCTATTTAATGAAATGATTACTCCATGTGTATTTGGCAAAGCCATTAGGCATCACACAGGGAGTTACACAACAATAGATGAATTATGTTTTTTTGGGATAAGGAATAAGAAATATAAATATAATGTACATTATAATCCATCTACACTCATCCTCACAGAAGTTAACCAACAGTTATCAGTGAGAGGCCACACAAAAAATATTCCCTTTTGTTCCAGGCCTACTTTCAGATGCATGTCGATGTATCATGTCTATATATACATCATGCCAATTAGAAATACCGTTTATTATGTAAAATATTGCCTTTTATTTGTTGTTAGATACCTGTCTGTGTATCATGCCAATGGTTCCGGACCATGTCCCATCGTCCTTAGCGATACCCCACTGTCCGTCGTCAGGTGTCACTACTTCATATCTGAAGAAACAATAACACGAGCACAACGTCACAATGGCATTGGTTAGTTTTCTGTATTAGATTCTTCAAGCTTTCATTTCACTTGATGTTGCACTATTTATGATTGATATGATAGAAATGATGATCTGAAATCTAACCACAAAAAATCTGTTTTTGTTTTGTACATCACATCGCAATATCAGATAAATAATTGTCCTTGAAAGTATTATTTACAGTACAAAGGTTGCAAAACTCAAAATACAAGCTTCTCATTATTTGTCAACTTTATAATCATTAACAAATGGAATGGTACTTTGTACTAAAATTTTTGAATAAATAAAAATATGATATCTGAAAAGTATGAGGTGCACTTCCCTTGAGAGAAGGCAAGCATATTTCAACCTCTATTTGGCCATTTTGATTTTTATCTTTATTGAACTCACTGAGTACAAACCAACAATGAAACTTACATCCAGCTGGATTACATATGGCTTCTACAGAACAATACACAAGGTGGTGACATTACTCCAGTCAATGACTTTTTTTGGTTTTGGTATCATTATTTTTTTCAATCTGATTCAAGTTCATGTTGAATATATGTATAATGTATCATTATATGATACACCTCACAATCAATACAAGAAATGACATGCTCAGCTCAGATACCTACCTCCAGAGAATCAAGCAGAAAATGGATATATACTTCTTCTCTTGATCTAATTGTATTGCACTTCATCTGAGACCATCTCAGACAAATATTTTTATACAAAATTGGTCTATAGTATTCTTAGGTTGCTCCCCTAATATTTCCAGATGGCACCGGAAATTAATGGATATCACCCTTCATATAAAAACTTGATAAAGTGATAGAGATCTTGACTATTTCTCACAGCCAGTTGACAATTGCTATTTAAATCGGTTAAGAATTCTTGGGCAAGACTGCTATATCAGGTCTCATCATTAAATTACTTAAATAATGTTGAAATTGATAATAAAACCCCAAACGAACAGACCGATATATCAAAAATGTACTTTTCCAAACAGATGTTTCCCTATATACCCCACCCATAAATGAGCCATTCTTGATTACTTTGAACATATGAAATGGGCATGTATAGTTATGGCATTGTGCATGAGCATGTGCAAGGGCCAACCAATAGCAAAGCTGTATGGTAAATGCATACTTATGTGTTGAATAACTGAGCGCAAAGAACATATCCTGGCGGAGGTAGTATGTGACTTTATCTCATCATTCAGAGTAAATAGTTAATTGCATTACACAGATATAAAGATTATTCACAGGGTGGAGAAAAATGCTTTATTTGTTTCATGAAAGGCTTGTCTCAATAATGATTCTTCACCATTGAAAGGATCTTGATTTATTTTCACCCCCTCCCTGAATCATAAATGATCCGTCCCTAATGAACTAAGAATCTAAAATAGACATGCAGGCTACACAGGGTATGGTTGTAGGAAGCGGACATTGTGCATGGGCATGCATAAAACCCCACTTACTGCAAAGCTAAACGTTAATGTGCAAGATACAAGGCAGTACTGACCACAAATGTTTTTTTAAAACACATTTTGTAAACACGATAATATGTTTTATAATGAAACACCAAATTGTGTTCAATGCTCTGTCCAAGAAATGTAACTTGTTTAACTGTAATATTGTGTTTGTTAAAAACATTTTATACATTTAACAAAAGTGACAGTAACCTACTATTATTCATGGCAATCATGGTACTCCCTACAACCAAATCATTGCTTGATTGGTCTGGATAAAAATGGATGTGTAAATATCAATAAATATCCTTCAACTGACCTGCTCAGTTAGTATAACAATGATGCTCTCTCATACATTTGATTGTTTTTTGTTTGGTTGGGTTTTTACATCACTTTCAACACTATTTCAGTCATTTCGTGATGAGACCTACATATAGCAGATATAGTGCTGCCTCACTGAATTGTCATTGACCCGACAACCCACCCAATCACAAATTTAAAACGACAATGGGTTAACCCTTTAGGCACGGGCATCAGCTCAACCCACGACCTTTGGATCACCACAGAGGAACTGGTGCTAATAGGCTGGCGCTCTAACAAACTGCGCCACGGCCCGTGGCCTCCTCTCATACCGAATAGATACCTGGAATGTCCTTTTGATTGTGAGTACCTGGGATCCACTCTCATGCAGGATAGGAACATAGAATGCCTTTATACATGGGTTACAGAGACGCATTCATGAAGTATAGGTACATGGAATGTCTCCTTGCTGAGTGTAGGTACCCGGATACCCTCTCATGAAGTATAGGTACATGGAATGTCTCCTTGCTGAGTGTAGGAACCCGGATATCCTCTCATGAAGTATAGGTACATGGAATGTCTCCTTGATGAGTGTAGGTACCCGGATATCCTCTCATGAAGTATAGGTACATGGAATGTCTCCTTGCTGAGTGTTGGTACCTGGATACCCTCTCATGAAGTATAGGTACATGGAATGTCTCCTTGATGAGTGTAGGAACCCGGATATCCTCTCATGAAGTATAGGTACATGGAATGTCTCCTTGCTGAGTGTTGGTACCTGGATACCCTCTCATGAAGTATAGGTACATGGAATGTCTACTTAAGCATGGCCTCATGTTCAGTTGTTAAAAGCAGGTACCTTGAGTGTCATCTCATGATGTGTTTGAATGCCTTCTCATGATGTGTTTGAATGCCCTCTCATGATGTGTTTGAATGCCCTCTCATTATGTATTTGAATGCCCTCTCATAGTGTGTTTTATTGCCCTCTCATAATGTGTTTGAATACCCTCTCATGCAGAAAATATAACTGTGATGCTCCCCTGGTCAGTGCAGGTACCCCTGGGATGTTCTCCTTCGTGTAGGTACCTGGTATGTACCTGGGATGCCCTCCTCAGTATGGGTACCTGGGATGCCCTCTGTGTTATGATGGATGCTTAGTCAAGCATGTAAAGATAACAGATTCTTAATCTTGTGTTGTACCATGTGTATTGTAGCTACTCAGCCATTACAGGAAGGGGTGACCTCAGGTCATGACCCTGGGTACTGAGCATGCTCATTGATAAACTAGGTCAAGTTTGTTTGTATGGATCATTGACCATGAGCATATATCATTACATCTTCCCCTTTCTTAGAAAAGATCTACATTTTCAAAATTAAAGTTTACATACTTGTTACCAACAATTTTAACAATTTTAAGTTCAGTAAAATTGTTACCAACAATTTTAACAATTTTAAGTTCAGTAACCAAGTAAACTACTTTACATCATTTTTCTCTCAAGATAATTCTTACAACAATACACAATATTACAATTTTACATCAAACAGTAAAATTAAACTGAGAAATTAAACTTTAAAACTTCTACATTATTGTCCCATCCATTTATCTTGATTAATATGATAATAAACAATTGTCTCTGAATTCTGCTGCAAACTGTCAAATGTCCTGCTCTGTGAATTTATATTTGTATATAATTATCATGATTAGAGTCACATATTTTGTAGTTTCAGATTATTATTAATGTTTAACTGACATTTTAGACTCCTAGTCTATTTGGCTTCACAGACACTCGGCCTGACTGTGTGACATAGACACCTGGTATAAAGTTAGACTGATCAATCCTTGGTTTTACTGCACTTTGACCAGTTTGAGGTTGAGTGGTGGGTTTAGGTGGAGTGTTTACTGGTGGGGGTGTTATATCAGGACTTGGCATGCCTGGTGCAGCTGATGGCATCACTCCATGATCTAGTGGTAGATAGTCTGGCACTAATGTTGGCTCTTCTACTGAGACTACTGGAGGTTGTTCTGAAGTCTTCAGTAGGTGTTTGCGGTTTCTACGGTACTCTGCACCATTTTCGGTCTGCACTATATATGACCTTGGTGCGACCTGCTCCTTGACCTCTGCTTTCTGAGCCCAATTATCCTGACGATCAGTTCGGACTCTTACTGTGTCACCTGGTAACAGTTGTGATAGTGGAGTTGGACTTGCTCTCCGGTCATGATAAAGCTTCTGTTTCTGCTTTATTTCAACTTTACGCTTCATTACCGACTGGTTGGTGTTAGGTTTCACTAGTTTACTTCCATCTGGCAAATTTGTACGTAAAGCCCTCTTCATTAATAGCTCACTTGGAGAATATCCACACTCTAGAGGAGTGTTACGATAGATCATCAGACCTAATAGGGGATCTTCTCCACTCTCCTTGGCCTTCTTGAAGATCTTTTTCACTGCTTTCACTGATGATTCAGCCAGCCCATTTGACTGAGGATAATGGGGGCTTGAGCTGTCATGCTTAAAATCCCAGTCTTTACTGAACTTTGTGTATTCATAGCTGGTGTAGCATGGTCCATTATCACTGTACAGTTTCTCAGGTACACCTTGCCTCGAAAATATGTGCTTGGTGGCATTAACTACCTCTCTAGCACTAGTGTTGCGTAATTTGGCCACTTCTGGGTAGTAAGAATAATAATCTGTGACCAAGAGATAGTCATTACCATCAAATTCAAACAAGTCACTCGCAACTTTCTCCCACTCTTTTGATGGTACGGGATGCGGTAACAATGGTTCAGACTGTTGTTTAGCCTGATAAGTGAGACATGCTGAACACGTGCTAACCATAGCATCTATGGCTTGATTAATCCTTGGCCAGAACAGAACTTGACGAGCCCTGCGCTTACATTTCTCCTGACCGAGGTGTCCGACATGTATCTTATGTAACATGGCCTGTCTCATACTGGCCGGTATTACAATCCTAGTGCCTTTAAACACTATACCATCGATAACTGTCATCTCATCTCGATAATTCCAGTAATCCTCTATTTCTACTGGGCACTTTGATCTCTCCACTGGCCAACCATTCATAATGGTGTGAGACAATCTGACCAGTTCATCGTCTTTGCTAGTCTCTTCACGGACTTGCTCTAGCCTTTCATCTGTCATCTGAGTCGTCGCTAACACTTGATTAACATACACTCTCACATCCTCTTCTGTGCTACTTTGAGGAGATTTCAGCTTTGGATAGTTTCTGGACAGAGCATCTGCTACAAACATCTTACTGCCTGGTGTGAATAATAACTCAAAGTCATACTTCTGCAGTCTTAGTCTGAATCTCTGTATTCTTGCTGGACAGTCATTCAAGGCTTTGGTAAATATGGATACCAATGGTTTGTGATCCGTTTCAATCTGGAAAGTTTGACCGTACAGATATTGATCAAACCTGTCACAGGCAAATGTCATGGCTAACGCTTCCTTCTCTATTTGAGCGTACCGGGTCTCAGCATCAGTCATTGACCTTGAAGCATACGCAACTGGTAACCACTTATCATTGTGTTTCTGTAATAACACTGCTCCAAGCCCTGACTTAGAAGCATCACTTGATACCAGTATTTCCTTGTTTGGGTCATAAAACTGCATCACTGTTTGTGATTTGACGATTGACTTAAGATCCTTCCATGATCTTTCCTGCTCCTCAGACCACATCCACTCAGTGTTCTTCTCCCTCAACTTATTAAGTGGGGCCGCCCTGGTGGCTAAATCAGGTATGAACCTTGCTAAGAATGTGACGAGTCCAAGGAAACTTTGCACACTTTTGACATTTGTAGGTCGCTCCATATCATCAATGGCTTTAATCTTGGCTGGGTCTGGCTTTAGACCATCTTTCGTTACCAAATCTCCCACAAATATCAATTCAGGCACTCGGAATAATGATTTCTCCTCACCCAGTGTGAGGTTATTCTCACGACACTTCTGCATCACTCTCATTAGAGTAGCATCATGATCGGCTACCCCATTTCCAGCCATTATGACATCATCCATACTTGTGTCGACACCTGGCACATCTTCAAATATCTCATGCATAATCCTGTGGAATACTTCCGGAGCTGACTTGATACCAAATGGTAGACGTAGGAATCTATATCGTCCAAATGGAGTTGCTACCGTGCACAGCAGTGAAGAATCATGGTCTAGTTTAATTTGCCAAAATCCGTGCTTGGCGTCAATCTTTGAAAACCACTTCTTATTGGCAAACTTAGCCATGATCTCTTCTCGTGTTAGCATTTTATAGTGTTCACGCTTTATGGCCTTGTTAAGGTTCCTGGGATCCATGCATAACCTTAAACTCCCATTCTTCTTAGTGACCACCACCAAACCACTCACCCACTCAGTTGGTTCAGTAACTTTCGTAATCACCCCAGCTTCCTCCATCCTTTGAAGCTCAGCTCTCACTTTGTCGTGTAGAGCAAAGGGTATCTTACGACAAGCCTCGACCACTGGTGTTACAGACTCCTCAATGCTGATCTTGTGTTCACCTGGTAGACATCCAGTGAACACATCTTTGTACTCAGTGAGTACTTTAGTTCTGAGCTCTTTCGGCTCAAGATTATTTCCCACAGACTTTACACTTTTCACATTAGGCACCGATTTTTTCACAGTTTTCATATTTTGCACTTTAGTAGGTCGATGGGTTGGGCTCTCCATGGTCACAGCCCACACACGCTTCACTAGATTCAGTCGCTCACATTCCCTTACCCCTAGGATAGGTTGCACTTTAGCTGGTGTGATGATGAATGAAGCTGTGTGTACAGTATTCTTGTGTGTGATCTTCAGGTCCCACTGACCTTTTACTGGTACATCACCACCATTATACGCTGTCAATCTCACTCGGGATGGTAAGATTTTAGGCTTCTGCTTGAGACTTTGATACTCCTTCTCACTGAGGATATTTACATTCGCACCTGTATCAAGTTTCATTCTGATATTTGTACCGTTCACTGTGAGTGGAACCATCCATGCAGAAATAGATTTTGATTTTCCACTTTCTACAGCATCCACAATGAAACCATCATCTGAGTTGCCCTCCGAAGCATCATCCGCCACTAACATGTTCACTCCTGGTGACTTACACTTCTTGGAAAAATGGTTCCTTCCACCACATTCATGACATTTTTTACCATTCGCTGGGCATGAATTTGGCTTGTGTTTATAACCACATCTGCTGCAGTCTATTTTCGCTTTTCCACTGCCATTAAACTGACCACTGTGTCCATTTCTTGACTGACCACTATGGGTACTCCTGGACTGGTTATTCTTCTGTTTTCCATAGGACTTATCATGCCTATGCACAGCATCTACTTTGACAGTTTCTTGACTCTTTAGTTCTTTGGCCTGCTTGGAAGCAGCCTCTTGGGATCTACAGAGAGTCAATATCTGAGCTAGAGTTGCATTGTTGGGTTCCCTGAGTAGTCTGACCTGCAGTGCCTCGTTTCTCACTCCACAGATAATCCTGTACTTGATCATCTTGTCCGTTATTGGAGTAAAGTTACAGTTCTTGGTTAAAGACTGGACTTCAGTGTAATAACTGTCGATAGACTGACCTTCCTTCTGATTACACTGGAAATACCTCTGCACATGCATGGCATCACTGTCCCTGTCTGCACAATACTGAGTGAACTTCTCAACAATCTGGTCTAACTTCCACTCATCACCCTCTGCATCCCAAGTAAATGCATTGTAGACTTCTCTGGCCTCATCTCCTACCACATGGATAAATAAGGAGGCTTTATACTTGTCATCTAAGTCCATCTGTCCATGAGTCTTCAGGGAAAAATACACTTCCCATGCCTGCTTGAACCTCTTCCAGTTCTCATTCAGGTTGCCCTCCAGACTCAACTTCTTTGGCTTTTCTATGTGATCCATGGCTCACTTTTTTCGTAAATCACAGTTTCAATGTAATCACCAATGTCTTAATCCCACTTCTGACACCATGTGTTATGATGGATGCTTAGTCAAGCATGTAAAGATAACAGATTCTTAATCTTGTGTTGTACCATGTGTATTGTAGCTTCTCAGCCATTTCAGGAAGGGGTGACCTCAGGTCATGACCCTGGGTACTGAGCATGCTCATTGATAAACTAGGTCAAGTTTGTTTGTATGGATCATTGACCATGAGCATATATCATTACACCCTCCTCCTCAGTGTAGGTACCTTGGATGCCCTCTTCCTCAGTGTAGGTACCTAGGATGCCCTCCTCTTCAGTGTAAGTACCTAGGATGCCCTCCTCCTCAGTGTAGGTACCTGGGATGCCCTCCTCCTCAGTGTAGATACCTTGGATACCCTCTTCCTCAGTGTAGGTACCTGGGATGCCCTCCTCCTCAGTGTAGGTACCTGGGATGCCCCCTTCCTAAGTGTAGATATATGGGATGCCCTCCTCCTCAGTGTAGGTACCTGGGATGCTCTCCTCCTCAGTGTAGGTACCTAGGATGCCCTCCTCCTCAGTGTAGGTACCTAGGATGCCCTCCTCCTCAGTGTAGGTACCTAGGATGCCCTCCTCCTCAGTGTAGGTACCTTGGATGCCCCCCTCCTCAGTGTAGATACCTGGGATGCCCTCCTCCTCAGTGTAGGTACCTGGGATGCCCTCCTCCTCAGTGTAGGTACCTGGGATGCCCCCCTCCTCAGTGTAGATACCTGGGATGCCCTCCTCCTCAGTGTAGGTACCTGGGATGCCTTCCTCCTCAGTGTAGGTGCATGGGATGCCCTCCTCCTCAGTGTAGGTACCAGGGATGTCCTCCCCCTCAGTGTAGGTACCTGGGATGCCCTCCTCCTCAGTGTAGGTACCTAGGATGCCCTCCTCCTCAGTGTAGGTACCTGGGATGCCCTCCTCCTCAGTGTATGTACCTAGGATGCCCTCCTCCTCAGTGTACGTACCTTGGATGCCCTCCTCCTCAGTGTAGGTACCTGGGATGCCCTCCTCCTCAGTGTAGGTACCTGTTGTGCCCTCCTCCTCAGTGTAGGTACCTGAGACGCCCTCCTCCTCAGTGTAGGTACATGGGATGCTCTCCTCCTCAGTGTAGGTACCTGGGATACCCTCCTCCTCAGTGTAGGTACCTGGGATGCCTTCCTCCTCAGTGTAGGTACCTGGGATACCCTCCTCCTCAGTGTAGGTACCTGGGATGCCTTCCTCCTCAGTGTAGGTATTTGGGATGACCTCCTCCTCAGTGTAGGTACCTGGGATGCTCTCCTCCTCAGTGTAGGTACCTGGGGTGCTCTCCTCCTCAGTGTAGGTACCTGGGGTGCTCTCCTCCTCAGTTAAGGTGCATTGGATGACCTCCTCCTCAGTGCAGGTACCTGGTACTACTGGATACCTTGTTCATGATAAGTACCTGGGGTGCTTTTTTCTGATCAGTATGGATCCCTGAAATGACTTCTCTTGCAGAATAGGTACCTTCCATGAGATTCTGCTCAGAGTAGGTACAGAGATGCCCTCGTATAGAATACCTAAATGGACGCACACTTGTGAAGAAAATGCACCTGATATTGAAATACATAAAACTACTATCATGCAAAATATTTACTTTACAAATATCATGACAATATTGAATATTCAGGAAAAATATAACTTTCTGGAATAAACGATATGTACATACCATATTTGCTGAAAATTGTTATGAATTAATAGCCATTTACTCCATGACAAAACAACCATTGCACTGTGTAACTCTTAACGTGTGAATATATAATCGCCCCGTGTAAATATTCTAACGTGCTGATTTCAGAGAGAGGAACACAAATTTTCAATCCAAGAGACACACCTTGTCCATTTGCAAAAAAATGCTCTGTGTTTTGTTATAGTTATTATGAAATAAGACACCTTATAATGATTTTAATCTCAATAATACCATAAGAATTACATGACAATGTTTTAGTAAACAATATATTTCTCTAAATTGCTTATCCGACATTACATAGATGTTCTTAATGTTCTTAGTCCGTTTGTGTCATTCACAAAGCATTGCAGTTGAGATGTGTGTTAACAAGTACCTATGTTAAAACGCAATAAAATGTGTGAGACAGGTATTTCTCAGAGTATACCGCTAATACAATATGTTTGACTGCATTTACTGCTGTATCCTTTTCACCTTTTTAGTCCCTCAAGACTGTTTGCTTCAGGAAAAAAGGGGAAATATTGTTTTACTGTGATTTCTCACCAACACGGAACAATATGATAAGCATGTTGATATCAAAATAATCAGAGACATCTGTTAATGTTTACTGAAAGAGAAACTTAATGTGGTGTGTAATTACAAGCAAAACATGCAATTATAATTTATATTTGACTGGCATGATATTCTAAGATTTAACATTTAGTGACAAGTGGCTTTGTGTCATTTTAGCATTGACATTGTTTGATTTTATACAAATTCAAATTATATGTGGAAGGAAGAGAAGAGAGTTTACAGAAAAAGAGAGTTTACATGATAGGTGAATATCAGAATGATTTCAGAGAAATTCTTATGGTGGAAGCTGTATTAGATAGCTACTCATTTGAGTGGAAACTGCTTCAGATTGCTACACATTTTAATGGAAGCTGTTTTAGATAGCTACTCATTTCAGTGTATTTTTAATCCACATTGGCCTTGATAGGCAGAATGTTAAATATAATACCTTACCTACATCTTGGAGTAATTATGAATGGAGGCGCAACGTCGCAAGATCAAAAGGGACATCATAGTTGCCGCAATGGGCATTGTTATGATGACGCCATACAAGATATGAAAGTTTTGACGTAATTTTTTTCAGAGCTATTTTAAGTCATCACAACCATGATTTAGAGTTAAACATATCGCGAATGAAATGTTTGTTTTTTCATACAGATTATGGGGATATAAATTTTATTTCTCTGCTCCAAGTTTGGACGATTTTATGATAAGATTTGTACATTCATATCAAAGTTATAAAAATGTATCAAAAATTGTTATTACGACCTCAGATACTGAGGAAACCACGTGTTTTATTGTCATATTTTCTTTCCAGTTTATTTTTAGTTATTGGCGCATAAATTGGCAGCTTAGAAAAATATGCCATGTTCTTCAGTGAAAAGAATTCTATCAGAAAATGTAATTTATAGCCCTGCCAATAAATGCACCGTTATAAATAAATTGACCTAATACATATTATGTCATCATTTAAAGTCAACAAAAAATATCAATAAAAAATTGCAACATATAATTTTATAAATGCTATATCATTAACAATATTTTGTTTTAAAAGTTTTTGAAAAGTAATATGAATAGTGACACATGTTTTTAAAACATGTATAAAAAATAAAAGGTTTGGAATATGTATTTTTCTTTTTTTAAGAATATTTATCACTGAAGCAATCAAAACAGAAATGAACAGATTTATTTGAAGTAATTTTGAATGGATAGTATTGTAAGCCTGAAAAGAGCGACTATTCTGAATTTTTCTTTAAAAAAAGATAAACCAAAATGTGGTATAATACCTCAATAAAACTTTGGCCAATTAATTTTTTTAAAATATGAATCTTCAATTTTTCACTGTTCTGAAGTCGGCAACTATGATAGGATCAAAGGATTTTGAATCCATTGTGTAAAACAATGCGTTACCATGACGCCATATCTCATATAACGGCCGTCACGCCTCCATTCATTATTACTCCAAGCCTACATTAACTGTGTTTTTTGTGTAATTGTTTCATAGATGTCAAATAGAATACATGTAGATTTAAATAACATGAACAGCACAGAATTATCTTTTCTTAGACAGAAACCTATCTTGTTGAGACAGGTCTATGCAGCTGTTTAGACAAGACTTGATGAGAAATCAGTTTCTGTAATAACGACCTTTTCTGCACTACTTCTCTATATCAGATCAGATAGAAGCCTGTCACCGGGACACTATGCCCTACCCATTTCGAGGAGTAACTGGCGATCTTTATTTTGCATTATCAAATGGCCAAAATACAAACCACAGCCTTTGATAACCAGCCATGGATCAATAGCTGGAATGGGAAACTCAGTAGCAGATATCCACCTTTCTCGTAAAGTACGTATCCCAGCCAGGATTCGAACCCTAGACCTGTAGATGTCCCACCACCCCTAGACCTGTCTCAATGAGTGGAGAATATGATATTTTAAACCTATGAATTGTATTCATTATATACTTACGTAAAATTCAGGGTGAACGCTAGGCTATTAAGGATATCAAAACAAAGGCCCGAGTAAGCTGCGCCCCCATCTTTTGGTTCAATTGCAAAAGGAGGATACTGAAACAAAGGAAAGATATTCATACATAGCATTAACCAGAAAGGTGATGAACAAATAGTGTGTTTGATTGATTTATCTTACAATAAGCAAGATATTTTTTTTTTTATATTGATATAATGTAGACTCGTAAGTCGTAATTATTATAAACTCAAAAAGGTGAATGCTAATGAGGTCACAAAGGTACTGAATGCATATGGATCTGGATAGGATCGTTTACTTACCAAATTTGTACCCACTCTGAAGTGTCTACCACTGATGTCCATTGTGTATGAAGGCCTTCTCTGTCTAAATTATAGGATAAGACAATCTATTCTCCCAAAATATGGATACCTACATTGTAACAAATCAATATGGAACATTTATAGAAAGCCTAAATCTTGCCAGGATTGTCTTATAAGAGCTGTATCCCTTGCATGTCTGTCATGCCACTGCATGGAGGGTGCAATGAAATCAACATAATATATCTATGTGATGGATTGGATTTGATGCCTTATACCAATATTATGTGAGTCTGTTATGTACACAAAATAGAAGGTTTGTGATAATGATCATGACAAACATGATTGTTTTACAACCGATATAAAGAAATACATGACATGGTAGTTTTTTCTATAAGTCAGGAAAAATGATAGTTTACCATGACAACGTAATAAATTCTTTATTCTTGGCAAATAGTGAATAGAAAAATCATAGAGACTTGAAAACAGGCTTGACGTGGTAGGAAAATATACATAAAATAGAAAAGACACTTTAAAACAGTATAAACAGGCAAGACCTTTCTTATTTCTTAATATCATTTTACTCAGTGAGTGATATTCATAATATTGGGTATTAGTAAAAGAAAGCCCTCAAAATCAATAAATCGGCGGCAAAAGTGAAGGACCATTTCATTATCAAGGTCTATCTTTCACGACCTTTTCAGCCCATCAAGGCTATATCAATTCGATACCCTATCACAGGGACTAAATGCCCTACTCTTTGACAAGAATGACTGGGGTTTGTTGTCTTGCATTCCCACATAGACATGATAAAACATGGTCATTTATAATCAGTCAATGAGCAGTCAATAAGGCATGAATGAGAAACAACTCAGTAACAAATAATCACCGTTCTTGACCATGCAGCATGACCAAAGTAAATGACCAACAAATTATTTGTCTTCAGTTCTGATTCTGATACATTTGAGGATCCACACTACAGGAAATATTCACTCTTTCCAATCATGTAAGTTGACCGAAGGACCTGTTACAATTGGGAATCGAACCCCTGATATTGACATGGGAGACACTAAGTCTAAGCAACTGAGCCACGCCATATCTTCTCGGTTTGGTTGGTTGAACTACAATGCTCTGATATGCGAGATATTTTACATGTTACAATTACAAACACTCAGGTACTTTGACAAGTATAAACGTCCTCAATATGAATTTCATATCTTTGAGATACATAAATTTATCTCAGAGAAGAAAGATGGAAGGGAGTAGAAATATTGAGTAACATGGAAAGAGGAGAGTCTTTATTAGGCACATGATTATTGAGTCTCTCCTCGGGCAGGACTACATACTTCTAATAGGATTAGCAGACAAAATAAGGAAGCTCTTATCATATCATTGTAGTGTAAGGAAATGTATCCAGGCTCATATATCAAAGATGAACCAAGCACATGTTGCATTACTTAGTGACATGCACCGATATACAGGGCATATGATGGTGTCCTTGTAATTACCAGAAACACACAGAACAGGTAGGAATAACGTACAGTTGGGCTCTATGAACATAATGTCTTGTATCAATATCAGCATTACAAACACTCAGGTACATGTATAAAATTGCATGAGCTTATTTGATATAGATATTGTGTATTATTATTTCTGGGGATTGGCGTGCATCCGCGCATGGGTAATGGCGCGCGTGGGTAATGGCAGCTTTCTTCTGAGGCTCCCGTTTTTGTGTCTTTATTGACATATTAACGAGTCACATTTATCTCTGCCAATATCCTAAAGTGCTGTGCATCAAGTCTACAACCTAGTCTTTATTTTTGTCAGACTTCTGAGACCCTACCTGGCGGATTTCGACTGATAACCGTCACTGAAGGCTGGTGAAGTTTACTTTGTCTTTATAAAGGCACGGCTTTCACGAGCGGCTTGGTTGGCTCTGCTGAGTCGTGTCCCAGACGTCTACACCACTCCTGAAGTTTGGACGCTCTATTCCAACTTCTGCCATATAATTTATTACCTCTGGTGATTATTTGGTGATAGAAGTGATTGACAGTGATCGTTGGACCATTATTCCGACTGTGTATTGCAATATATATCAGGCGGCTACATTGTGCTAATACTAAGGGAATTATTCAGCATATATATTTACTCCATGAGTGAATAATTTCTGTACAACTGCAACAGAATATATTTGCAAAAGCAAAAAATCTCTTGCTAACATATACATACACACAAACAGAGAATTGTTGGACGTTGTTTCCACCTTTCTGGCTTTATTTGAGTGCTACTTCACAGAGTTGGTTAATACCATAAATTCTGCCTCATTCCCGGAGAAGGCTGTACCCCTCTCGCCTAAAAAATTATCTAAGATTTTCCCTGATGAAGAGAAGCCTAGGCCAGGGACCTCCACGGGCTCTCGCACAAGAGGGAGAGGTAGGGGCAGAGGCTCTACACGCAAATCATCAACATATTAGGTTGTGTGGTATGTAGCCAACAATGTGGCTAGGTGTCTTGTTGGAAAGAAAGGCATGAATATTAGACGTATTAAACTCCTGACCGAGGCCATCTTAACTGTTGAGAAAAAAGATGTGGATGGGCTTGAACAAAATGTGGTCACAATTAGTGGCTCGAGAGATGCAATACGTCTAGCCAAAAGTGAAGTCAAGAAGTATATTAATGATGATGAGTGACATTTTGGGCCAGCGCCAATCAAGAACTCTTCATTAAGTTCCGTGGACAATATTATAACGCTAAATGTTCAAAGAAAAAAAAATAGTAGTAATACTCTCATGAAATGTGCCTCGACACGTAGATTTTCTATGAACAATATGCATGTAGCACACCACGTTGAACAAATGAGTGACTGATATTTTTTCACCAACTGATAAAATATTGCATAAACACTTGTTTACTTGTATATGTTCATGTTTGTTATATGGAAATAAAGATGTTCCTCACCACAATGATCAGCTAGTAATGCCTGACGGTGGTATCCCAACAAACATAGTCATTCTGTGCTCATTTCATATGCAAAAAAGTTAATTTGACTAATTCTTTGAGTAATATTCTTTTTCATGTTTCATGAGTGGATACGGTCATACTTACACGATAGGAGACAATGTGTGAAGGTGGGGACTAACAGGTCCTCACTCAAGCCCATTAGATATGGGGTCCCCCAGGGCTCGGTCCTGGGCCCAATACTGTTTACCACATATATGGCGCCTCTGTCTGATATCCTATCTAAATATGGACTCAGCTATCATATTTATGCGGATGATACCCTAATCTACACCCCTATTGATCATAGCTTTACTCACCAAGCTGAGCTAAGTGGGCAGAAACTGGAACAGTGTGTCAATGAGGTCAGACACTTCCTGATGAAAATAAATGACAGGAAAACTGAAATGCTGATATGTACTGACAGGTATAGTTCTGCTACCGGTAGCTGTACTCCTGACACTATTAAAGTGTGTGACTCTGATATCACCCCCAGTGGTTCAGTAGTTGACCTTGGCGTCACTTTTGACTCCAAAATGGACATGAAGGCACAGATTAATAAGATGTGCAGGAAAGGCTTCTTCCACATTAGGAATATTGCAGCCATCAGACAATGTCTAGATGAAAAGACAGCTATTACACTAATTCATGCTTTTGTTACATCCACTCTGGATTATGGAAATGGTTTACTTGCTGGTCTTCCTAAATCCGACATAAAAAAGCTGCAATACCTGCAAAACTCGGCAGCGAGGGTGGTAGGAAAAATCAGGAAATTTGATCATATTTCAACAAAACTAAGGGAATAAGGGATTAATTGATATGAGATGCAGTTTGCCAGATTATTCAGTTTTCTATGTAGATTTTAATGTTGATATATCGGTGGAGCCAATTCTTTTTGTAGAAGACTCTAATCTTTTTGCTGGGGATGAACACAAAATAACCACTTGCAGATATAATTTTAATAATGTGCCCTGAGGCATTCATGTTAAATACTACTTTGAGATGTTGTATAAACAAATCAATTGATCGTTTTGAATGTTTGCCAAAATAATCAGAATGACAAAGACAATGTAACATTTTTTGTCAAACTCTTGTTTGTGAAATGGACCAGTATTTGGGGCCACAGGCCGTGGCACAGTTGGCTAGAGCGCCAGCTTATTAGCACCAGTTCCTCTGTGGTGATCCAAAGGTCGTGGGTTCGAACCCCGGCCTTGCCAGGATTGAACTCATGATCCAATTTCCCACATGAGCTGAGGCCCGTGCCTAAAGGGTTAACCCGTTGTTGTCCTTGTAAATCTGTGACCGGGTGGGTTGTCATGTCAAGGACCTGCGACATGACAATTCAGTGAGGCAGCACTATATCTGCTACAAGTAGGTCTCATCGCGAAATGACTCAAATAATGTTGAAAGTGATGTAAAACCTCAAACAAACAAACAAAACCAGTATGTGCGGTACTCATATTCAAGTAAAATTAGTAGAAAGAGATACAAGAACCAGAAACCTTATTGGAATGAGGAGCTTAATATTCTATTAAAATGTATAAGTGAAGCAGAAAGACAATATATCAAATACCATGGTCCAAGACACAGGAAAGATATTCTGAGAGCACATTATTTTAAATGTAGAAAGATAATTGATAATAAGCTACGTAAAACAGAGAGAAGATAATTCTTTCATGCCTCTAGGCGACAGCATGCTGGGGTCTGCTCAGTCTCTCCCAGCCAAATTAGCAGATATACTAACCCAGTTTCTATCAGAGTCACCATACACACCCTCGATGCCAGCCAGAAGCCAATTATTGAAGCAAGAGGCAGCTTCTATTAATACTCTGAGGGAGTCCGTCGCTTGCATGCAGTTACAGCTCCAGACAGTAATAACTGTATAGGTGGCCACCAACACAGCAGACTTACCTTGATGCTGAGGGGAACATCAAATGCCGCCCCTGTAGACAAAAAGGGAAGATAAAAGACATTAGTCTATGGCTTGAGGCATGGACTACCTATGAGTTAATGATGGTAAAGGTTCAAAGAGTACAACTTTACAAACATTTGGCTACATACAGGGCAGAAATCTCAGAATTTCAAAGGAGGTACTGGAAGCTTTCTTATCACCCCGATCAGGAAATTGCTAATAATTGGTGTACCAATGCCCTATGAGGGTCAAGAATAAGCTTCAGTGGCCCAAATATCACTAATCTCGGCAAAAACTGGCCATCGGCCAAGGAGCACTTCACAGCAATATCAAATTTGTAAACAAAAACATATCACTCGGACAGGTAGAAGGCCCCTTTAAGGAGGAGGACCTCCCAGTAGGCTTCAGATCTCCTTGGGAGCATTTTACAAAGAATCTAGTATGAAAACTAGGATCATACATGACCTACCTTGGCCCGAGGGCAACTCAGTTAACGATGGCATTGACAAAGAGGCTTGCTTGCTGCGTTATGTAAGGGTATTTGACACAGTAAAAATGATCAACAAATACCCCTCAGCATGGGCATGTGATTTCAGCAATGCTTTCCAATCTGTCAATGTTCATAAAGATGAACACCACCTGCTCGGTTTTAGCTGGCTGGACTCTGGCAGCAAAAGTGTATATTACAAAATGAATGTAATTCCATTTGGATTAAGATCAGACCCCAAAATATTTGATGATTTTGCTAATGGACTCAACTTCATTTATAAGTCACGTGGGGCATCAGCAGATACATTCCATTATTTGGACGATATTTTCACGTGTACAGACACCAGACAGACATGGAACGACAGCCTGGATATAGTTTTATCTACTTGCACAGAAGCAGGTTTCAGCACTCAGTCATCAAAAATTGCGAGGTATACAAGAAATTGAGTTTTGGGGCATTCAGTTGAACATTAAAAGAAATAGAGGATTTAAATGCCCAATGGCTCTCTAAATCACATGCAACTAAGAGAGAGATTTTATCTCTCATAGGAAAGTTAACATTTTGTGTGAAGGTGGTGAGTCATGGCACAATTCATACACAGATTAATTCGCTTAGCAAAAAGGACTCGCAAATTATACCATATAATAAAAAGCACATATGCCTACGTAGCCACAAGGGAATAAGTATGTTCCCGTCAGCATTAAATGCATCCTCTGCCGAGATGGTATTCTCCGATGCCTCTGATTTTGTGTGTGGCATCTACCATGATAACGCATGGTCCTACTTGGAATTGTCAGGGCCAAATGCACGGATGACCCCTTTAACAATCGCATGGAAATAGTGTATGCAGTGGCGCTGGCACTGGGCACTTTCGGCCCCTCCCTGCAGAACAAACAGACAATCATGAACATAGACAACCAGGCAGTTATTGTATACACTCTGAAAAAGACCCCAAACTAAAGGGTCGAATCAGGGTGCTGTACTATTTCGCTACCCTGCACAATATAGACTACAAAGCTATACACCTCTATTCCGCAGAAAATTCTACTGCAGACACCTTCAGTAGGCTGGACTAATAATTTCATGACTAAGCCAGCCTTCATTCACCATGATTTTTAATAGTTAATCTAAAAATATTGTGTATAATTAGGTTTTTGGTATATTTATTGCATGATTTATGTAAGTACTGAGTTTCTTATCGTTACTTCGTACTGGTGGTTGTTCATATATATTTACAGAATTGGACACAAGGGTCTCAGAAATGGTTGGGAGCGGCCTCAGGCACAGTACAAGACGCACGTACAACTCCGTGCAGATCAGCTATTTTTCATTCTGTCATCCCCGCTGCAGATCAGGACTTTCTTATTGGTCATGTCAGGAGAGGGGGAAGCATTGTGCCACCTACCACCCAAAACCCCCCATCACTCTATTTCCCCACCACCCATGGTCCTGGATATCTCATTTGGTACCCATCAAAAGTTGCATTATCTTTAATTAAGTTTAACAGTTCATAGATCAAGAACCATTAGATTTGGTTTCACCAAATATATAGGATGCTCCACTAGCGCCACCTGTGGTGTGTGTGCCCTCAGGAGTTACCTCATAGACAGGTAGGTCCCCGCCCCGTGCGCTCACTCCCCATGCCTATCTGCTCCAATTATCCTCTGGCAAGCCGCTGTGCAAGTCTAGACTCAACTCTGAGATCCAGAGGCCCACTTCAGCCCCAGGCCTTCCTCCTGGAAAATATTCAATCCATTCCCTTCATGCTGGGAATGTAACACAGTTTTCATTAAACAGATTCAGTAGAGAGGAGCTCTCAGGCTTGTTTGAGATATATCAGGCAGCCTCCCATATCTCATATTTTTCATGCCTCCTGCCTCTCGGCCTCACAATCATCTTACCACTTACTTACTGACACACCTTATCACATGGCCTTCTCAATCCATTCCATGTATTGATATTGGGCTTATGCCATGTATTAGCAACTTATTATAACATTTATATGCATGTTTATGTATCATTAGGTAACCAGCACTTGACAAGTATGTCACATCATAAGTCAGTCTCAATTGGATGTAATGATGTTACTTAATGATGTTATCAAGTATCACGGTTGATGTTATTGAGTGTTGGTCGTTAGAGTTAAGATATGGAATGTAAGAGTGTTAGTTTATAAGTGCTTTATGCAATAAAGCTTATCTCCAATTATTATTAATATATAATAATAATAATAAAATTTGTATCGCGCTGATACCAGACAAGTCTGTTTATAGCGCTATGTTCAAAACATGAGTTTTGAAAAGGTTAGTTTTTAGTCTACTTTTAAACGAGTGGATTGTGGTGCTAGTCCTAATCTCCCTGGGTAATGTATTCCATAACCTAGGGCTTATTGACGAAAACGCCTACCGTCTTCAGGCGAGTCTTGGGTATTATTAGGTATGTACCATCATTTGACCTCAAGGACCTTTCTCCCCTTTTCATTTTTAGCAACTCAGTCAGGTATGGGGGGGCCTTACCGTTTAGTGCTTTCCAGGTTATCAGGAGAATTTTAAATTGTATTCTTGCTATCACTGGCAGCCAATGTAATTCCCTCAGCTTTTCTGATATGTGATCAAACTTCTGCAGTCTACCGACTACTCGCGCTGCAGAGTTCTGCAGTAGCTGCAACTTCCTAATCTCAGAGTTTGGTAATCCAGCCAATAATCCATTTCCATAATCCAAGGTAGAGGTGATAAAGGCGTGTGTCAATGTAGTTGCGTTTTTTTCGTCTAGACACTGTCTGACCGCTGATAGATTTCTGATGTGAAAGTAGCCCTTTTTACACATTCTTTTGATTTGAGCATTCATATTCATTTCTGTGTCAAGAATGATGCCGAGGTCAATGACCTTGTCACTTCCATTTATCTGTGAGTCACCTACCCTGACACCTGTGAGGGTCTTCCCGTCATTAATCTTCATTTTGTTAGATATTAGAAACGCTCTGACTTCGTCCACACATTTCTCAAGTAGGTTTTTTCCCCTCTCTGCTTCGCAGGGTGATGAGAAATCCACAGGGATGTAAATTTGCGTGTCATCTGCATAAATGTGATAATGTTACCCATGGTTTGTGAGTATCTGTCGTTGGGGGACGTGGACGGGGGATCGATACTCTACTCTGACTCTACTTTACTCGCTGGCTGTGAGGCGGGGCACGGAACCTAGCAACCCTATCTACCCATATGAGGTGTGAGGTAATAAGGGATGCAGACACAGGATATACACTGCACAATAGCTACCTTTTATTCGGTGCTGTGAATCATCCTTGTCTGGCTAGGCCGGCATGGCAATAAGCGAGGCATATGAACTACCCAAATGCATGATACTTATAGAGTCCCGAGAATACACAAAACACCCAAGTCTATGCAGTCACGATGCTGAGAGTCGTGGATCTTTCGTGGCAAGTGGTCACTGTAACTCTGCTTCTCCGGTCTCCAGGTTCTGCTCTCCGAGGATCCAACGGTTGCGGGCCCTTTTAAAGGATCACTGCGTGTCATGTGTGGGGTTTGCCTGCCTGGCTTCCTTTTGCGACACTGGATGGACTCGTCTTGCCTGGGTGGCTTCCTTTTGCGACACAGGGGTTTTGCATGGGCTCGTCTGCCTGCACGTGATCTCTCATGTCCGATGAGTCATCTCCAGGTGTGGTGGTTAAGGCGATGCATCACCCTGCACTAGTTGACTTCACACAGCACACAATCTCTATACATGATGTTCTGCCAGAGACCGTGATTGTCTATGATTGTCTATATATTCTCAAGAGTCTCTGGGTAGGTAATCTATATCCTACACTAATCTATATCCTACAATAACCCATCCCATATTTCTGTTAAATGTCCCCTAGTGCCGACATATAGATTGTGAACAGTATGGGACTGAGCCCTGTGGGACCCCATATTTTATAGATTGTAATGAAGAACGATCGAGTCCTATTTTAACACATTGTCTTCTGTGACTTAAGTATGATTTAATCCAATATAGGGCTTTATCCCTAACTCCACATCGTGTTTCTAGTCTATTGAATAGGATTTCATGGTCAATAATATCAAACGCCGCTGATAAGTCAAGTAATAATAGAATGACCGAATTCCTCTTTTCAAGATGGGGGAGAATGTCATTTTGTACCCTTAACAGCGCTGTTTCGGTGCTATGATGCTCTTTGTAAGCCAAATGGAATTTGTCAGTTAGTCCATTTTTAACTAAGTGTGGAATTAGTTGTTCCGCCACAGCCCTCTCAGTTAGTTTAGAGACATAGCTGAGGTTAGAGACAGGTCTGTAGTTTTTCTCTATTAAATCCAGACCAATTTTCTTCAAAAGTGGTTTTATTATTGCAATCTTCATATTCTCCGAGACTTCTGCTTCAGTCAATGACTTGTTTATAATGACCCTTATTATGGGTAAGAGGTCATCAAGCAGGTCATGTAGTAGCCAGGCTGGCAGTGGGTCTAATTCGCAAGATTTCCTTGCTGCTTTTTAAATTAATTTCCGTACTTCTTCCAGCGTAAGAGGTTTGAAGCGTTTCAAGGTTTTAGAGGTCTCACAGTCTGGGAGGTTAGTATAATCTTCACTGGTAGACGTGCCACCCATCGGTGGTCTTTGGTCAACAGGGGTCGTATCTATATCCTGCCTAATCTGATTAATTTTTCTGATAAAAAAATTATTAAATTTATTTGCCAAGTCTAAGTCACTTTGTGTTATTGGCATGGGCGTCTCCGTGGGTCTGTGCATCACAGTGTTTATGACCCTAAAGAGTTTCTTAGGGTCATGCTTATTTTCGGTAACTAATGACGCGAAGTAGTCCGCTTGGGCAGATTTTAATAAGGCATTGTACTCCTTTTTCTTTTTTTTATAAATCTCCTTATCAATGTGAAGTCCTGTTTTATTCATCTTCCTCTCGAGTCTTCTCTTAAAGGACCTTTCTTGCTTGATGCGTTCACTCATCCAAGGCACTGAGGTGCGATTTGTGACCATGGCCTTTTTTTAGGGTGCGTGTTTGTCTAGGATTGTGGTGATTTTTCTATCATACATGTCAACTAATTCACATAGTGTCAGTTGATTGCGATAACTATTATGATGAATGATGGACTTGATATCATTTCTCAAGGCATTAATATCCATATTTTTAAAGTTTCTATAAGATATTGATTTCTTCGATTTTTTCTGTGGGTTAATATTCAGATTAAGTCGAATCATCTTATGGTCAGATATGTACTAATCGACTAAGTGACTAATTAGATGATTATTATTTTTGAAAGTAATGATAAGATCTAGGGTATTACCTAATCGGTGTGTGGGTTCATTTACCCATTGGGTCATATCAAAAGTTGACAGGATATCATTAAATTTAATGACATCTGGTTTTTTTGGTTTATTGACGTGAAAGTTGGAGTCACCCAAGAATATAACTTCATGGTTGAATGATCCGTAATGGGCAACTATCGTGAACTCATCATACAAATCTGCATATGTATATTCATTTCCACCAGATGGCTCTCGTCTGTATATAGTTACAAATGTCAACTGCTTGCTTTTTACTCGCAAGGAGGCCTCCATTATTTCCATCGTTTGTACCTTTGGAGGATTTTTTCTATTTACGGAGAAGGGGAGCTCTACCCGATGGAGGAGTCCCAAGCCTCCTCCAGTGTGTCCAATCCTGGGGAAGGATTGGAACTTCAGACCACCCTCCTCCAGCTCATTTTTAATTCTGTCATCACATCACGGGTGGTTCTGTCATCACATCACGGGTGGTTTCTTTGGCTTTACGATGTGGGCGGGGTTTACTCGACCATGTGACCTGTGACATTCCTGACATTGGTCACTGGCGACACCGGCATTAATGGAGTACGGCACATCAAACAAGTAGGGGTCGTTTAAGACGTGTGATTTGTTTAGCACTATTTTCTTATTGTAATCAAAAACTTCACCCATACCCGCTTGTTTCATTTCATAACAAAGATTCCCATTTTTGGTATGTGAAGCATTGTTTACATAATATTCAAATTTATGTGTAGCACTTTCTTTATTTTTTCTTTCTCTTTTAGTGGGTGGACATGCATTTTCACTGTTTTTTCGTTAAGTATATACATATTACATTTATCTCCTCTTTTAATATTTATAGTATTCAGTAATATATAAAAGATTTTGAGAAAGATTTCTAGTTTCTTTTCATAGACTTTTATTAATTCAACAGTTATTAAAGTACTATCCAAAGTGCAATAGCATGGCTCAATAATGGACACACATTTTAACAGACTCATATACTTGTTATATCTTTTATTTCTGGTCAAAGTCGTACAATAATCGATGTCTAAGATGTTGAGTGTATTACATAACTGATCTGATGTCGCATTACAATTTTTACAATTAAGGCAATCAACTGCCCACCCACTTGCACAATGTCAGAACTTTTGCGGCCTTTTGGCCCTGCTATCCCTTTTTGGGCTTCCTACCGACTTCATTCGCGGATCATTATTTCTGACATGTTTGAAGTCGCACTCATTTCCCTTCTTACACTTCCCTTGTTGGAAGTAGAAGCAAATGTCCTTTCTTGTGTTTTCCCTCTCCTTCATGCCTTCAACTATGACATCTCGGATGGACACCAAAGGCCCTGGCTATGCCAAGCGGCGTGCCAGTTATCCGCATCTGTCTCTGGTCATCATCATCATCACATGAAATTTTCCTTAAAGTTGTATACGTTATCTTTAAAGAGGTATTAGTTTGTTGTCATGCATATATATGGCATTTATCAGCATTATAAATATTGTATTATTGTATTAGATAGTGAGATAAATGATTTACTTTTAGATAAGCAAAATGGTTTCAGACAAAAAAGACCATATATGTACATTGACCACATTAATATGGAACAGACAGTCTGTAAACAAAGACACCTTTGCATGCTTTATCGACACGCAGAGAGCATTTGGTTGGGTTAATAGAGACATGTTATTTTGACTTTTGGGAAACAATATTGATGGTAAAATATATAATAGTATAAGAGCAATCTACAATCAACCTGTATCATGTGTCAGAATCAATGGCTACACAACTGACTGGCTCCACACAGATAGTGGTGTTTGACAAGGTGACTCATCATCACCCACTCTATTTTCATTATATATAAATGATTTAGCACAGGATATTTGAAGAGCTAGATATATGTATTGAGAATGACAATGGGAAAACATGTATTTTGATGTTTGCTGATGATATTGTGATTTTGGCCGAGAATGTAAATTATTTACAAAGACTCCTTGGTGTATAAAAGGGAGGCTCAAGATGAACATAGATAAAACCTTATATGTACACTTTAGACGCAAAGAACGAAGCAAACATCATATAAATTCTACATAAATGGTTCAGAAATTGTATAATTTGCAGCTGATATTCATACGACACTTATATATGAACTTGGAAGGATGGTATCATCATGTTATATATGTTAATAAATCACTATTTTGGACTACAATTTGCACTGTTACAGACTGGGAAATCAACCCGATTTGTTAACCAATAATTCATTTCTGAAGAGCATTAGGTGTTAGGCCCATAAGATTATTTTGAATCTTTGACCAACTTTTGGCCAACTTTTTGACCAACTTTTGGCCATCTTGGTTTTATTGCTTTCACTGCTCGGCTGTTGGTATCACACATGATTTTGCTGGTAACACAAAACGTGTAAATGCATTCGTGGTAATGTCCAGTTCAATTAAAATTTCCCTAACAAAATTACCAGGGAACTCCATGAGGCAAATCAGATTTCTTGTCAGTGACTATCTGTGCGATAAGTAAAAGTGTACACACAAAATTAACTGGATAACCACAGGAGTTTGGTTTGTGGTTGTACTTAGTCAATTCAAGCCTCATGGCTGTCCCTGGAGATGAGTGTTCCTTTCTCCAATGTTTCACCTCTAAAGTCGGATATATTCTCTCATGGAACAGAGGTTGATGAATATTCCTATTTAATATATTTAATATGTTTTAATGATTGCTATATAACAAGATAGGTACTCACGTGACGGTTTGGATATTGCATGCAAGTTATACAATCCCAGTTTCCATTTTATTAGACATTTCACATGCAATACATCAAAACAAGATTTATAGATAAAAAGATTGCATTAGTTATTACTAAAAAAAACACAAACGTGCCATAGGAAACAATATCAACCCATAATCAAGTCAAATTATGCAGGATTAACTTTACTTGTTATGAGGATATTTGTGAAGGTGGGCTGACATTATTAGTATTGGTCAAACCAAACCCAACCAAAAACATATCAATGATGAACACAATGTAGAACAGAATATTTATAAATTGTTGCCAAAAAGTGGTGTTTTTGAGCCTGTGATTTTCCTTTATTTCATCAACTTTTTCTGTAGGGAAATTCAAAAGATCCTGTTCTTTCTTGAGAATTTCACCTGGTTGTGGATTTCCAGATACTGTGCTTTTAGATAGTTCTCTGTCATTAGCATTTACTGGTTTAAGCTGTAGTTGGCGTCCATATGTCTCCACCTCAAGCTCAAACGCATATGTAAGTTCTGCTTTGTAAGTTTCGATTATCTGATGATCTAGGTCTGCAATAACTTGGCAATGTGGCTTGCATCCAAAACAACCTTCTTTCTTGATGGTGCAGCAGCACAGGTGCTTAGTGATAACGTCACACCAATTGCTTTTATAAGAGCCAGGATATTTCTTGCTGGCGTGGAGGACCAAGGTGATTAATCCAGCCAACACCTGCATGACCAAAGCAGCACTGATGAGGCATAATCCCAGTATGTAGTAGTCATTGTCTGCGCCTTCCTCTATGACCATCTTTAGGAGACTGACCTTTATGACACACATGGCTGTTGTTGCTGTCATCTGTGCTTTACTTCTAGCTTGTATCAGCAAGGATTCTGCCTCTGCTGTCTGCTCGATGATACTTTGATCATCAGTTGCAGTCCCACTGTCAGCGCCACCTCGAGGAACATCTGTGCTAGCATCAGCGCCTCCTGGTGGACCACTTTGATCATCTCTATCAGCACTAGCGCCACCTATTGGACCTCCAGGAACACCTGTACCAGCATCAGTGCCTCCTGGTGGACCTCTTTGATCATTTCTACCAACATCAGCGCCTCCTGGTGGACCGCTTTGATCATTTCTACCAGCATCAGCGCCTCCTGTAGGACCTCTTTGATCATCTTTGTCACTATTAGCGCCAACTGTTCTATGTTTGAGTTGTCGAGTGTCTGTCATTCTTCTCTTTACATCAATGTGCCAATTTATTGCAGATATCTGCAAATAAAGATTTAACATATTAGCATCTCCATAGTATCTGAGATAGTGACAGTTGAATAAAAATTAATCAAGTCATATGGTCCAAGTCAAATGATTTAAAAAAGCAAGTCTTTAACAATAACATGTCTTGGCATAATGTGTAAAACAATGAGTAATATATTAAAGCGATGGAAAGTGCGAATGCGCGAGAGGAATGGACGCTATTTGTTGGACCTCTACCCAGCTTTACAAGGCCTCTTCAATACAGGCCTAGCGATAAAGGTACCAATTGTCGTACTATTTGGGCACCTAGCACAAGTTTATCACTGAATTCTTTCACTGTGCAAGTCTACACTTAGGTCTACCTTCTTTAGCAAGCAAAATACAATAGAAAACTGGATTTGAAAGGATAGCATTTATTCCCTTAACTTAACAGTAACAACACAAAAGTAGTGTCTGCCAGAGGCTAAACACTGGACTAGTCCAAATATCTATATTAGGACCTCTCGTTGGAATGGGTTTGTTCAGTGGGTGAATAATTTCACTATTTTGGAGGGGATTGCTCTGATTTGCTCAACACGATTAAGTCCAGCGAGAAAACCCAGGTAATCCCGTTTCCCCAAGATTGAGCCGGCGGGTGACGGTGGTGGAAGGCGGCGGACAAAATGGAGGATCCGGCGATCTGCCGCTCTCGCCACAATTATAATGATAAAAATAACAACAACAACAACAACAACAACAACAACAACAACAATAATAATAAAAATAACATGTTTATAGCGCTACTTCAGACTAGGTCTTATCGTGGCGCATTTGGATATAATGCTTCGTGTATACGTGTTTTAAGTTTAGATTTGAAGGTATTTAATGTTTACTATTTTTCATCTGAAGGGACAGAGCATTCCAAATCTTAGGTGCATATATTTCAAAAGCCCTATCCCTGTATGTTTTTAGATTTGCCCGAGGGACAGATGACTTTGTGAATTGCAGAGCTTTCTGTGTCGTTCTGAAGGCAGTGGTGAGATCATAATTCCAGGAGACTTTGTCTTTGGATTGTTCGCCAGCAACAGCTTAATCTAGTGGGTCTTTAAGCTCAGAATAGCCATAAAGCACCCTGCTGAGGACGTTATATGCTCCCATAATCCCTGGACTGTGACTGGATCAACAGTAGCAAGCGCGGAAATCCTGTGGGGTTTGCAGTAAAACATTCAGCAGACCATATCCAGCCAACAACCATAGTGAACAGCGTGCAGATCACTGTTTTCAGGGAATTTAATGACAAATTATTATGGGCCATTGCTTCAAAAACTTCTGCCCAGTAAGAGTAAGCGTCCAGGACAGTGTCACCCCCACAGTGCAGGTCATCAGCGATTTTCACCATGTGTCCTTCCTGATGTAGTGCCATCTATCAACATCACCCAATACATTGTCTATACTGGGCATGAGGGAGGGTTGGAGTTTGGCATACTAGCCACCCTTGCCCAATGAAGAGCTCCCAAGGAAAGAAAAGTTTAGGTACTCAACTGTGACCCCTACCTGTTCAGGTTTTGCGAATACACCTTGGTTCATCAAACTCTAGCATCATGTCACGATTTTATTGGGGGAGCCGTCCCTTGTGCTGTGGCAGAAGAGTTGGGCCCATGTTGACAACAGCTTCAAAGTCTCCATCGGCACCATTATACATCGATATTTTCAGCCTAAATATATGATCGTATTTCTGGTGAAGATCATCAAACATCATTTTCTCTGTGTGATTCCTAACCCCATCGGGGTCGCAGGATATATCGGCCGAGTATGGTAGGGATTGCTGAGGTCCATGCAGACGTGCCTGGCTAGCTTTATGAACAGGATTGTTCTGGGGTGTCATCTAGGCTGCATTGTATCAACAGGTTCCAAATCGGGGGTCCAAATTGGTGTTCAGAAACCCAGAACCCAATATATTGTATAAACACGTTCCACCTCCAAAGGAACGATTTCAGGGTTGGGTTCTTGAACACCAATTTGGGCCCCAAAAATTTGCATATTTATTTTAGTAATATTTGATATCTTTACCTTCTTTCAGGACACAGTTCTTGAGTTTTTTATCAGTTTTTTTATGGAAAACAAGCTGATTTCAGTCAGAAAGACAGCAATATGCAGCTCAAATCGTAAAAAACACTGACATTGTTGACACTTTTACGACGACACTGTGATCTAATTACTGTGGGGCCCATTAATCCTGGATATTGCAAACACAGAACAACTCAATTACACGTTAAAAATTGCAATAAAGTGTAGTCCAGTGAAGCTTTTCCTCGCTTTGCATAACCCACAGCTAATTGTTATTTAAATCAGTGCTTAGCTTTTATTTTGAAATATATTGTCAATACCATACTAGAGTGGAGTTAAGGTTTAAATAATGCATAATGCCATGCATAAATATGTATATCCTGGAATCATTACCTAGTTACCATAGCAACACATTTGACCCAAACTATTCAATTTGGGTAACATAAAGGTATGGACCATGTTTATTACAACAGACTATATAAATGATATGTTTAAGTTGTTTTTCATTCAGAATAAGAATGCTGAATATCACGAAAATCATCAAAATAGGTGAATTCAGTCTGAGTGAGTGACGAGGTAATTGCATCACCTGGTTACCATAGCAACACATTTGATATCAAATATTATATGTATGTAACATAAGGGCATGACCTGTGTGTATCATTATAGATAACATAGTTTGTTCAATCAATGTCATTATAATGAGTAATTGCAATGCAAAACATTGCAAAAATCATCAAAATTCGGAAAATTGGACTGAATTGAGGACAAGGTATTTTGATTACCCGGTTACCATAGCAACACAGTTAATAGCAACTGATTTAGGAATCAGGCATTGAAGAGTAGGTTATGTTGAATAATATGCACCATTTAGCTAGTACATTCACATTATTTGTCACTGAGATCATGGAGGTCAAATATGTCAAATTTTGATGAAAATGCAGTTTTTGAAAAACAGATGACCTTTGAATGACCTTGACATGACCTTGTTTACGATCTAGCATTTTTCTTTTTGCTAATATTTTTTTCATTTTGGCCTATTTTAAAGCTGATTGAAATATTTTTAAAATCAATTTGATTTTGGGGTGTTAATTATGCCTGTAAACTGGCCACAAAATGACTTGGTACAAACTCACTGTTGTCATGGCAACAGTAATAGCTTGTTACAGGGAGAGTATTTAGAATTATTAAAATTTTCAAATCTTGATGAAGTGACCTAGGAACCAATTACAGAATGAAATAATCACAATACCTCTATAGGGAGTAATTTATCTGTAAGATTAGGTCAAATATGGCCAATAATAAGGTTAGAAAAGTGTCATTTTGAGCCCCAGAGACTGTTACTAAGGAATTGATGGTTACCATGGTTACGGTCACCTCAGAAGTGAAATATTTCAGATTTGTCTGTTTTTCCCAAACACCTAACCATACACACATTTTAAAGGAAATCTATTTTTGACCATGTCCACATTTTTTTGATTTTCTCATGGAGCTGCTATTAAATAATACAGGGAGCCATGCATAAATATGTGTATCCTGGAAACGGGAGATCCAGGAACGGGAGACCCAAGAACGGGAGATCAAAGAACGGGAGATCAAAGAATGGGAGATCAAAGAACGGGAGATCCAAGAACGGTAGATCCAAAAACGGTAGATCAAAGAACGAGAGACCCAAGAACGGTCAATACCATACTAGAATGGAGATAAGATTTAAATAATACAGGGAACCATACATAAATATGTATATCCTGGAAACGGGAGACCCAAGAACGGGAGATCCAAGAACGGGAGACCCAAGAACGGGAGACCCAAGAACGGGAGACCCAAGAACAGTAAATCCAAGAATGGGAGATCAAAGAACGGGAGATCAAAGAACGGGAGATCAAAGAATGGGGGACCCAAGAACAGGAGATCAAAGAACGGTAGAGCCAAGAACGGGAGAGCCAAGAACGGGAGATCCAAGAACGGTAGATCCAAGAACGGGAGATCAAAGAACGGGAGATCCGAGAACGGGAGATCCAAGAACGGGAGACCCAAGAACGGTAGATCCAAGAACGGGAGATCCAAGAACGGGAGACCCAAGAACAGTAAATCCAAGAATGGGAGATCAAAGAACGGGAGATCAAAGAACGGGAGATCAAAGAATGGGGGACCCAAGAACAGGAGATCAAAGAACGGTAGATACAAGAACGAGAGAGCCAAGAACGGGAGACCCAAGAACGGTAGATCCAAGAACGGGAGATCAAAGAACGGGAGATCCAAGAACGGGAGATCAAAGAATGTGAGACCCAAGAACGGGAGATCAAAGAATGGGGGATCAAAGAACGGGAGATCCAAGAATGGAAGATCCAAGAACGGGAAATCAAAGAATGGGAGATCAAAGTACGGGAGATCCAAGAACGGGAGATCCAAGAACAGTAGATCCAAGAATGAGAGACCCAAGAACAGTAGATCCAAGAACGAGACACCCAAGAATGGTAGATCCAAGAACGGAAGACCCAAGAATGGGAGATCCAAGAATGGGAGATCCAAGAATGGGAGATCCAAGAAAGGGAGATCCAAGAAAGGGAGATCCAAGAATGGGAGATCCAAGAACGGGATATCCATTCCTCTTGTGCATATGCCCACTCCATATTACTCATTGTTTTACACCTAAAGTCTAGGCCTCAACATGTTATTGTTACAGAATTAATAAGGTAAAACTCATTACTAAGGAATTGACAAAAAATTGAAATAACTGCGACTACCTTCGCATATGCCTTCACCTCAACATTAGACTATGATAACTCACTATCAGCAGGGATTCCAAAATATGAAATAGCCAAATTGCAAAAAAAATAAATAAATAAATCGATAAATAAATAGATAAATAAATTCTGCAGCTTGAGAAATTGTACAAATTAGGAAACATGAATGGAATACTGCTATTACCTTTGTCAAAACCCCTCCCTCTGCTCTGCTTGAGACAACAGTTTTTGGCAATATTGACTAATGATAAAAGGAATGCATGCACTAAATGCCTTTCTAAATAGTTCACCTTTTCCTTTCTTTCAAATGAGCCCCAAATCAAGTTGATTGATGTTGTAGATGGGGTGTATAAATTGACTAATGACTTTATTATTCTTATTCATATTATTGATAATTACCATTGTTATTGTTATTAAAGGCCGATGGGTCCCCCAACACTATACGGATTTTTACTACAATTTGATATTCAGAAAGTATATTTAAGGGTAACTCAGAATGTTGAATTCACAAACTAATATCCAATGCTACCTTGTCAAGCAATTGATGTTTCTAAGTACATTGTTTTTACGAGTTCACATCAGATTTTGCATTAAATATATTACAGAAATTAGATATCAAGCCGACGATTAAGAGACGATTGGCTTCTTAACTAATTAATTTTTCATATATAACGGTTATCTGGAAAATCTTTGAATGTAATAGATATAATCATACAAACATAAATGTCCAGTTGAGTATATTCTTGGAGATTACTCTGCCATTAGCATCGTCTGATTTTAGTTTTGGTTGTCGTCCATGGGGGGAATAATATCCTTGAATATTTTACAGCTATATGCTTATGGTGTAATCATCTTTATGTAAGCGGTAAGGCTATGTCCAAATAGCTGAGTCAGATTGTTCTGCTTCACCTAGTTCCCTGCCAAGTAGGACATCAACCTGGAGAACATAACAAATCTGCATGTTCAGCACATTTATAATGTAACATAAAAAATCACTAAAACAGACCAATACCAGGTGTAGCACACCAGTACGGAAAAGTGTGGTCCACTGTAACAGATCAAGGTTGCTACTGTAATATAGATCAAGGTTGCTACTGTAATACAGATCAAGGTTGGTACTCCCATACAGATCAAGGTTGGTACTCTAATACAGATCAAGGTTGGTTCTCTGATACAGATCAAGGTTGGTACTATGATACAGATCAAGGTTGCTACTGTAATACAGATCAAGGTTGGTACTGTAATATAGATCAAGGTTGGTACTGTAATACAGATCAAGGTTGCTACTGTAATACAGATCAAGGTTGCTACTGTAATATAGATCAAGGTTGCTACTGTAATACAGATCAAGGTTGCTACTGTAATACAGATCAAGGTTGCTACTGTAATATAGATCAAGGTTGGTACTGTAATACAGATCAAGGTTGGTACTGTAATACAGATCACGGTTGGTACTTTAATACAGATCAAGGTTGCTACTGTAATACAGATCCGGTTTGGTACACTAATACAGATCAAGGTTGGTACTCTGATAGAGATCAAGGTTGGTACTGCAATACAGATGAAGGTTGGTACTCTGATACAGATGAAGGTTGGTACTGCAATACAGATGAAGGTTGGTACTCTGATACAGATCAAGGTTGGTACTCTGATACAGATCAAGGTTGTTACTCTAATACAGATCAAGGTTGGCACTATGATACAGATCAAGGTTTGCACTATGATACAGATCAAGGTTGGTACTTTCATAAAAATCAAGGTTGGTACTCTAATACAGATCAAGGTTGGTATTATGATACAGATCAAGGTTGGTACTCTAATACAGATCAAGGTTGGTATTATGATACAGATCAAGGTTGGTACTGTAATGCAGGTCAAGGTTGGTACTCTTATACAGATCAAGGTTAGTACTGTCATACAGATCCAGGTTGGTACTCCCATACATATCAAGGTTGGTACTCTGATACAGATCAAAGTTGGTACTCTGATACAGATCAAGGTTGGTACTCTGATATAGATCAAGGTTGGTACTATGATGCAGATCAAGGTTGGCACTATGATACAGATCAAGGTTGGTACTTTCATAAAAATCAAGGTTGGTACTCTAATACAGATCAAGGTTGGTACTATGATACAGATCAAGGTTGATACTCTCATACAGATCAAGGTTGGTACTCTCATACAGATTAGGGGTATGTGGCACAGTGTGACAGATGAACGCTTGGTATATATGATGAGGCTGATCAAGAGAACAGAGGGAAATTAAACATTTACATAGCATATGTCTCAATGCTAGAATATTCTATTTATGTTGTATGCTGACTTTGACCTCAGTACCAGTGGTCTTAAATACATGCTCACGAAAATATATTGGGGAATATAGAACAATTTTCAAGATTTTGCATCACTATGTTACATAACTGATGACATACTGTTAAATGCAGCACACATACATTTGAGAACTGGCCCCGCTTTTTGAAACAATCTCAGGCAAGAAATTTCTGCTTACATTTAAAGTCTGTACTTACATCTCAAGTCATGCCCAAACCTGTTTTATGAAACATTTTCAAGCAAGACGTGAAAGTGGATCAGCGTATTCACGGGAGTGACAGCAACAATCTGGAAACTCCACAACGTAGTGGTGCTTGTGACCTCATATGATGTTTCTCCCTTTGCGTTTCCATGACGTCATCACTTGAACTCTCCTAAATGCCATTTCTCGTTGTCAAGTTTGATATCGGGTAAAAAACTGAAGAAAAAACACTACAGAATGTACATGGATTTGTATTTATAGACATTATGGTTGGGAAAGGTAGTTACATGGGTCAGAACGGCAACAGTCAATCGCCGGAGGTCGAGTTTATTTACTGGAGAAACTTTAATATGATGGGCAGTGCGTGGTGTTTCTAGAAACAGTGGATTTCATGTCTATTTTGCCTAGTTGTGGAACCCCGACTTGCGCGAGCAGAGCTCTGGAGGCTACGTCGGGTTGTGCGGTGTCCCCTATCCCTCGTGAAGAGACAGGTCGCGACACAGTGTCGCGACCTCAGTGTGGACAGCCAACACACTCTACACTTATTATTAAGACATGGTAAAAGGCATACACATCTAATCTAGCTTTCTTGTGAGTTTAAGATCCAAATTAATTCATTTGCAGAAGTTATTTGGGGTTGCACTTCAGAGGCAGTGAATATCATCCACTGATCAGCGTTCGTAGGTGTCGGGAGTGTGCGTCCAAACACCAACTGATTGGCTGTATCGTAAATAGGTCAAGGAAAGGCCCCAAGTTGGTTGCACACGTGAAACAGTATTCTGTAAGAAGTTTAATTGTATCGAGCTCCCACAATCGTAAACAAAGATACAAATACACCAGGTGATGAGTTTTAAGTACCAGAAAATCAACTTTTTCATTTGTCACCTCATATCTGTCACGAGAATGTCACACTAGGTGTGTGGTTTGGAATCTCTTCACGTGTGAATGGGGTGACACTGAAACGGTCATATTGCTCCGACCAGCCTAGCCAGAAGAAAACAAGGAGGACCAAATGCCGTTTCTCTTAAACTATATTTTGCCGATGGCTTTGGGAATAAGTTGACCTTAGGATATGCCTGAGGGACACTCACGGAGGCTGCCGTGTACTTTAAGATGATATTTGGTGAGAAGAAATCGGGGAAACACTAGTAACCTTTATCTTGTAGGCAGTTTTAAGACGTCGTAAAATTGCCTAATTGTGGCCGATGATCTCCTGGTGCCCCCACGGCAATCTGAACTGCCGGCCGATTTTGTAAAAAATACCCATCGGCCAGGCATCTTAGCTGAAATCGGCACAAATGTGACTGGGGTATACGGCTTTAGCCTAACACATTTACTTGAATAAATCTTGCTTACAGTTATCATCGTATGGGTAGGGCTTGTTGTATTTGACACGTGATGCATGTTGATGCGAGTTGTGTCAGTCGGAGAAATGTCTGACACCTCATATTTTTGCGGGCATCTTTACTGAAATCGGCGCAAATGTGACTGAGGCATTACTTGAATGAATCTTGCTTACAGTTATCATCGTATGGGCTTGTTGTATTTGACACGTGATGCATGTTGATGCGTGTCGTCATATTTTTTGGGGCTTTTGGGATCAAAATGTTTGAATATAAATGTTTGCATGCACGGACTAGATAACATCAAACTTGGATTTAAATCATTTAAAAGTTTTGAAAATGAATTCACTGAATTTGGCGGGATTCAGCTTTGGAATATTGGCGGCGATGCTTGTCAAAAAAGGAACTATCCGTTTAAAAAATGTACTTTGATTTCGGAAGTTAGCCTCGAAGTAAAAGAAAACTTGGGAAAATGAAAGTTCTTTTTATTTATTGAATTTACTTTTAAAGTTTGTGTGCCATCGTAATACATTTGATTTACAAAGTTATCATTGCATTAGTTTATTTATTAATTGAATTGCATCTATCACCTTCAAAAGACTCATTCAAAAGACTCAACTTTGATAATTGTTAAGGAGCTAGCACTTTTCTCTCAAAAGACTAGCTGCTATTTTAAAGGATCGTACAAATGTTTTGACTGTATGTTTTACCCACTCCTAGTAAAAGTGAATAACCTCATTTTAGGGACGTTTTCAATATGAGTGAAGCCATAGCCAAGATGAACCAACAAACAGTTGAGAAGCTTTCTCAAGCGAGGGACAAGGCGCAGGTGACCGCCATGTCAACAATGTCTGTTGTCAAAGTGGGTATACTCAAGATGATTATAGACAAGGGAAACTTGGATGACTACTATAGCTTCAAGATAGCAATGATTAGCACCACCTTGGCCATGCAGATAATCGTGGGCTGTATAACAGTCATGCTCCACACTATTAACGCCTATTTTGGGGCTCATAAAACCGATATATGTACAGAGCTCACGCAAAATATGTGTTGTTGTCATATCACAGTTCAAAATCATCAAGGCCATTCTCGAGAGACAGACAGACAGACAGATAGACACATATACACTCACTCAGCAGCAAAATGTTCCCCCACATGTCAAGCCTTGACAGACAACGACCTGAAAATCATGGATGATTACATAAATGCCCAACAAGATCTGTTTAATTTGAAGGTTGTGAATATTAAAAATCAGAATACAGAGGATATTGCTCAAAAGGAAAAGTTAGTTGAATTGTATAAGCAAAAGGCGGAAAACATCAGCAGGAATAGGGTGGCAAAGGTTGGAACATTTTGGCAGCAAATTGTGAACATCCTTTTATATTGTGTGTTTCTGATGGATGTATTTCTAGCAGGATTTGGTATGAATTTGGGTACTGATGCTGACGTCACCTTCAAAAATCGAACCTTCTTCATTCATTTGAATGGCACTGTCTAGATAAAAAAAAACATTAATTGAATTATTAAATAGTGATTATATCTTAATTGTAAATACTTCCGTATAAACACTCTTGATAACTGACAAATACTAAACTGCATATATGTAAATGGCTACCTCTTTAGATACCATAAATAGATAGTATAAGATGTAAAGAAATGGTGTACAAGTTCTTGAACTCAGTGATATCAAAACAGTAGTAAATATATCCTTATTGTATATTACCATAATATGGAAAAAAATAAAGCAAAATCTAGAAATGACTATGATGTGTTTTTTCATTGAGAGATGTCCGGCACATTTTCAACTTCCGGTCAGGGTACATTCATTCACGCAGATAAAATATGCACAGGAGTCCTGGTTAACATCCTGTTTAACTGACCTGCATGGCATGAGTTAATTTGCAAGTTTGGTAAAAGTCAATATGTAATTTTGCTTTGCATGATTGTATTGTCAGGTCCACATGAATAAACAGTAAACAGGAACTGGTTAACAATGCCAACTTGTGGCTGCTTTCTGAACAGTTTTAAGTCATGACATTGTACCATTTTGCGTTTTTCTCATTTACATCAAGAAAATATCCTCTTGGTCGTCAGAACATGAAATGACTTTAAAATAAAAATGAGCCTGTGAGGAACTGTAGGACCTCCATCCTTGTAAGAGTTTGCTTCAGAATGTTAATCCCCCAAATCGGCTGGGGGTGATAACATACGTCTCTCTAAATCTAATATTTACCGTGTGTATAAAAGTACAAGGCTATGTCTATGTAATTTGATAATAATGCATATTTTATCATAATAATTTATTTAACAAGTTTTACTTTGCATCTCATAGTACATTCTAGATCTACTAATTTCAAATGTCATATCCTCCCTCAGTATGTTGTCGATTAGTATTTAGTACCCCTGAACAAGGCCACGGGCCGTAGCGCAGTTGGCTAGAGCGCCAGATTATTAGCACCAGTTCCTCTGTGGTGATCCAAAAGTCGTGGGTTCGATCGCCAGCCGTGCCAAGATTGAATTCATGATGCAATTTGACACATGAGCTGAGGCCCGTGCCTAAAGGGTTAACCAGTTGTCCTTGTAAATCTGTGACCGGGTGGGTTGTCGTATCAGGGACCTGCGACATGACAATTCAGTGAGACAGCACTATCTCTGCTACAAGTAGGTCTCATCACGAAATGACTGAAATAATGTTGAAAGTGATGTAAAACCCCAAAACAAACAAACAAACAAAGACCTGGAAACCCTATCATCAACGTGAAGTGGCCTACAACTAAGTATAACAGCCTTTATGTGATAGACCTTATTTAATAAATATCCACAATGTTTCTGTTCTTATTTACATGTAATGACAGTGAGTCTCAGATTTAAATAAAAATTCTCCATGGCTATTAAGGATATTCAGATATTTCTAAATGTGTGGAACAATATTTCATTTAAACTCAGATTTCATATGGAGGCTTTAATTAAGAGAAGCGAATGGAATCTTTTATCCAGAAACTGATTAATTGAACACAGGTAAGCTTTAAATTACACTGGGGAAGAGGTCCTGTGATGCAAAATAATTAATATTCATTTCATGCAAATTTATGCATGAGTCACCTTTAATAAAACTCTAAATCAAATTGGGATCTATTCTTTTTGTGTTTTGTATTAACGACCTTTACAGCACTATTTAACCTACATCAGGTCAGTAGGAAGTCTGCATATTGGACATACTCTTTTCAAATGGCAACGGGGGATCTTTCTTTTGCATTATCACATACAAATGATAACCAGCGAAGTCGATATCTCAACCATGTCTTAGACAAAAATCCATGTTTTGAAAATCACCTCTTAACCACGTCATAAACTAGACCAGAAATTAACTAGCCCAGAAAGCTAGCAATGACTGCTTGCCTACAAGTTTCTGGGATTTCAACCAGAAATGCATGTGCTTTTCATGTGGCGTGTCTGCTGGGTCGGACCTTTGGTATGGTAAGTTTGTTTGGTTTGGTATAGTCCTACAGTTTGGTTTGGTATAGTCCTACTAATGCCTCAGTCACATTTGCACCGGGCGCCGGCGGGGAAGTTACAATCGGCCGACTTCACAATCTGCCGGGCGCCGGGGAGTTTATCACCACCAATCTGAGAGATGCCGTTGCTGTGGTCACATTATTAAAAGGCACCGCACGGCACGTGCAAGACTGAATGGCACAGACGTCTGCAGGATATCTTAAAGACGTCTATATCATTTGACAGACGTCTGAAAGACATCCTAAAGACGTCTTGATCATTGACAGACGTCTGTAAGATATCCTTAAGACGTCTATGTGATATCGGAGGGAGCCCGGTGGATCATCTGACGATGGCCTGTGAACACATCAAATAAAAAAAATCCTATTTTCACCGCACGATGCCACCGGCAGCCGTAAGATAATCTGCCGATGTCCCTGCGGGACACTGCCGGGACCCTGCCGTGTACTTTAAGATGATATTTGCTGATAATACATCGGGGAAACGCCGGCAACTTTTATGTTCCAGCTAAAAGTTCCCGATGTCCCGCCCGACGTCTTAAAGATGCCCAATTGTGGCCGATGATCTCCCGGTGCCCGCACGGCAATCTGAACTGCCTGCCGATTTTGCAAAAAATACCCATCGGCCGGGCATCTTAACTGAAATCGGCGCAAATGTGACTGAGGCATAACTGAGCCATGTTCCCCTTAGATGTATTGCAAATAATGATATTTCCAATGTAGAACTGTTTCCAATGTAAAACTGTTGCCGGAAAATAAAAAGAATGTACCTGGCTTTTGACTGTATGAATAAATGCTTGAACTGCATGCACTGTTCAACATGAATTGAATGAAAATAATGGTCGTTCTATATATAGACCGATGCCTTTGTTACTTACACAACAAACCCACATAACTTACATGTATAACGTAATAGATGAATTGATAAGATATATGAGAAAAACATATCACAAAAATTATAATTGATAGAACATACTCAAAATAAATTTGATGGAATAATAACACGCCAAATGTATAAGAATAATGTTGAAGATAATAATTGACTTTTTTACAATTCCAAAAGGGAAATAAAAAAATAAATTTTTGTGCAAGTTGGCAGAAATACCAATTCACGAAAATAGGTAGACGAATATATTAGATGTAAATAGGTGACCAATATTATATCCAATAGGAAGACTCCTGGTGGAAATGAAAAGCATACGAATAGCTAAAATATCAGTGGGCTGGTGAAGAAGGAAAAGGAGTAAACTTTGGGAGCCTGCTCACTGTAATGGACATGGGGAGAAGCCACAGACAAAATAAACAATTCCAGTGCAGTTATGTCTTCTGATTTTGCCTGGCATGACTTTATCTTTCCAAAGTACAGGATTGCAATAGTAGGTTCCATGAAAAACACTGATCAAAATGTGTAGACTCATCACAAATTTCAAATAGAACCTTTACCTTAAGATACATCTATGAATGAATAATATCAACATATTGATAATTGACAAATTTAAAAGGCACCTGTTTCTTCTGGCCGTATAATTTACAAGAAAAAACAATTGCAAGGAGGTGCCTACAGGTTTGTAACTTTGTCTTCGCTTCAGACCTCATAATTCACTCTGGGAACCAATCTCAGGAAATTTTTATTTACTCTTTTATTTACTGGAACCTTAAATCATCACTAGAAACTGGGGACATTGAACATAATCAGGTAGTAATAGAGATCACGATTACTTGAGAGTATGCAGATGATTCCCTCTTACTTTCTCTCAAAGATTGCTCTAAATGTGTCAAGTATGGACGGATATTGATGTGTGAATGGTTTTATGAGATCGTAATTGAAAGATACAGAAGATATTACAAAGTATAATTATAGTTAAATCTTGGGAAATAGAATTTTCATTTTCATAGTCATCTCAAGTCACTTCAAGCTCTATGGTAAGAGATCCAAAAGTTGTGGGTTCGATCCCTGGCCATGCCGAGATTGAACTCATAATACAATTTCCCATTTGAGCTGCGGCCCGTGATTTGGATCTCTAAAGACAACTCATCCACTTTCAAATGGCAGAGAAATATATGGAGGGGTAATACAGTGGGTAATAACACGTGGTCACATATATTAGGAATAAAGAGAGAACGCCACACATAAATAGATAATTTGTGGAATTACGCTTTATTTAAATAAAGCACCGGTGTAAATCACAAACACAGAACACCAAGCACATAAAATTAAACATCATTACAAATTACTAATAATTCACTGTGGCATGTTACATGGCGGGCTGTAAAGCCCAGATACCGAAGGTAGATGCCAATCAACCGAGGCATGTAACAAGGACATGATAACAAGATGTTTTGACATAGTAACAATTGGTGAATAATAGTGAAAACTTGGCATGAAAACCTTACAACATTTTAAATCTATGCAGTAGGGCGGGTTGGGGGTGAACAGAATCGGAATGACTACTGACCCGCCACTGACCGGTGGCCAGTGGTGGCATCTGGCAGGTGAGTTGGTTACCTGAGCATGAACGGCCCTCATGCTGGGCATTAAGGAAGAGACGTGATTCTGTTCACCTCTAACCGCGGTTAAATACCTCTAACCTCTCATTAAAGAGTGGGTAATAACACCTGATCACATATATTAGGGTTAAATATCTCAATCATGTAAGGAAAGGTGCATATCTGAAAGCTTTGGCAGCTAAAACATGAGACTTTAATAAAAGGCTTGAATTTATCAGCCACAGTTCTGCGTCCTGAATATCGAATTAATATTTTAATAGTCAGAATTAAAGAACAAAATAACCTGTATGAAATTTTAAATTTAGGCTGAAATAAACATATTTGAATGTTCACATTAATTATGTATAAAGCCCTAAACATTTAAGGTATCAATGGAAGTATCCATTATTGCTTAGTTCTGTTAATCCAAAGAGAGATCTCACTCTTCTAAATGAGTAGGGCATAAATGTTGAAAATGATGGAAAATCTTTTAGTTTGTCTCAGTTAAAATACAAATAAATCAAATTATATCCATGACATCATTGACTCCAGTGTGTCGCTAGAGTAACTTGAGTTCACATAAAAGCTCCATTCCCACACCTCTGTCAGCGGTGAATCGTTGACAGCCATTGGTTTCCGTACAGATTACAGCACACTCCTCCAGATGTTTTACCAACATCGTCCTGGTCGCCTTCACCCCTATTGTGAAAAGTCTTCGGTTGGCCATATCTCTGAAAACCATACCATGATTACCCATCGGCCGCCAGCCAACCTCATATCGTCCTGTAAGTCATATATAAAACAAATACAAGGGTCAGACAAAATGTATTTAGCTTAATTTTATTCTTTTCTTCTGTTTCTGTTTTACCTTACTTGATAAAATGCACCAATGGTTTTAGTGTCACAATTTGGTTATTTTACATCAATCTGTTATAAATGTTGATACATCAGGTAAACAAACTAAAACATATCACAAAACATTAAAATGTAACAGATATTCATATTAAGTATATCATATTTTTAAATTATATGAATGTGTTAAAAGTAGATCCATATTAATCAGCATACTTTAAAAGATCCATATTAATTAAAATATATTTTGAATTATACATACGTGTACACAGCAGATCAGCTTTTGTGATAGCAGACCAGGTCATGTACTTTAGCTCAGCAGGTTTGTAACATGGGAACAAGGACATCTCCATTGACAGAGATGATAGGCATGTAAGCTCCTTAATCCAGCAAAGATTCTCATCACAATGGAGGAAATTGTTCTTGAGAACAATTCTTGTTGGATAAACACTCTGTATTCTTTCTATAACGGTAATGTTATTGTTTGATATATCTAGAATTCTAAGGTGATGAAGGACAAGCAGGCATTGCTCTGGTACATGTATTATCTGATTATTATAAAGATTAACAACGTTTATACTCTGGGCGATAATAGAGAGATCAGGCATTGTGTGAATATTATTATTGTGGAGGTGGAGTTCTTGTAGTTTAACCATTTGCTGCAGAATGTTTTTGTGTATCTTAGTGATTAGATTATCAGAGGCATCCAGGAACGTCAAGGAACCCCATTGTTTATTGCCATGAAGCAGCAGACCATTCAAATCGATTATATTATTCAAATTCAACTTCAGACTTTTCAAGGTTTCATGGCTCCCATCAATACGTGGCACTGTATTCAGGCCCATTTTGAGTAACTTTACATATTCCAATTTGGCAAATAAAGCCATACTTTGATCACTAAAAGATATTATATTTTCTGAAAGTTTAAGTGTTATTAAATTGGTTAAATATTCTGAAGCTGTTTCAAAGTTCATTAGACTATTTTGAGTAAGATTCAAAGCAAGAATGTGGTTTAGTTCAATTAAACATTTTTCTGGAATATTTGTGATCAAATTATCAGTAAGATCTAAAGTTTGTAACGATATATTGTTTTGTTCAAGATAGAGGAATGGGACATAGGTTAGATTATTGTTCTTGAGTGATATTAAATACATTTCTCTAAAACCTCTGAATGTATGATTTGTCACATTATTCTGAACTACTTCAGTATCATCCAGAATCAGCATAAATAAGTTTGATAATCCAATAAATCTATCATCAAATGAGTCTACCATATTGCCACTGATATCCAGAAACCTTAGATTACTAAAATTCAAGAAATAGCCTTCAGGAATTGCAGATATTTTGTTGAAGGCAATGTGCAGGATCTCAAGCGTCTCTGAGATGTCTTCTAAAGGAGGCATTATAATAAGATTATTATAATCAAAATTAATCTCTTTAAGTTTGTCCTGAAATCTAAATGCACCATCTGATATGGATAAGATTTGATTATAATCCAATTCGAGATTTTCCAAGTGAACAAATTTTGAAAAATCAGAATCTTCAATGGAGGTGAGTTTATTTCCGGTGAGAATGATGCGATAATAGCAGTTATTAGTTAAATATGGCATCGCATGTAGTGAACGGTAAGCATAGGATATGGAATAAGTGAAAAAACAATCATCATAATAACTATAGAAAAAATATCCATCTACTTGCACAAATTGTGTAAGAATCAATATATGTAGCAGGACTAACATGGTCATCTGGAATCTGAAATATAAGTTATGTACCAGGAATAATACATGTTAATTAACATCTGTAAAGTATTATCTTAATTGTCTGATACACTCGTATATAGCTGATGTGTGTTTTACCATCCCTTGAGACAAATCAAAAAGTTATCTTTATATCTCTATCTCTATTTAATTATATGTCTATGTTCATTTGATATGGCAAATGTACTTTCATACCAATATTGAACATTCAGTTATTCTGACCTTGGACACTCACCTTTCCCTGTCAAATTCGCTGCAGATATTAACCAAAACAAATTTGTTTATTATATATCAAAGAACATAATCGAATATAATCAATAAAGCGTGTGTGGACTATTCCTGCTAATTGGCGTTGTTTATAGATACCTTTGAGGTATGATACCTTTGAAGTAAAGCTATTAGGCACTTTTGTCTTTTAGTATTGTGAAATTATTCCAACAACAGGATATATTGATAGCCTGTATTGAAAAGATGCAGTCATTTGTCAGATTCATCGATTTTGAACTTCTGACCTTTGAATTATACTTATAATCATTAACTGGTTGCTTTTTGTCTCAATAATAATAATAATGATGATGCTAATGATGATGCTAATGATGATGCTAATGATAATGCTAATGATAATGCTAATGATAATGCTAATGATAATGCTAATGATAATGCTAATAATAATAATGCTAATAAAAATAATGCTAATAATAATAATAATAATCATAATAATGCTAATAATAATAATAATAATAATAATAATAATAATAATAATAATAATAATAATAATAATAATAATAATAATAATAATAATAATAATAATAATAATAATAATAATAATAATAATAATAATAATAATAATAATAATAATAATAATAATAATAATAATAATAATAATAATAATAATAATAATAATAATAATAATAATAATAATAATAATAATAATAATAATAATAAAAATAATAATAATAATAATAATAATAATAAAGTACTAGGTAAGTCATTCCATAGTTTTGGTCCAATATGGGAGAAGGCCCTGTCACCTAGCGTTTTTAGGCGCATATACGGAACATCCAGGTAGGTTCCACCATTTCACCTTGCTTCACCACTAAAGGTCTCATAAGTAATAGGGCGCCTTACCATTTAGTGCCTTCCATGTTGTAAGCAAAATTTTGAAATCAATTCTTGCATGCACAGGTAGCCAGTGTATTTCTTTCAGTTTTTCAGAGATGTGGTCAAATTTCTTAATTTTCCCCACTACTCGTGCTGCCGCATTCTTTATGTATTGCAGCTTCTTGATTTCTGAATTTGGAAGGCCAACAAGAAGCCCATTACCATAGTCCAGGGTGGAGGTAACAAATGCATGTACCAGGGTAGTAGCCGTTTTCTCGTCTAGACACTGTCTGATGGACGAAATGTTTTTAATATGATAGTAGCCTTTTCTGCACATATTCTTTATATTGTGTTTTCATATCCATCCTAGTATCTAGTGTTTCTCCCAGATCGCGGACACTCTCACTGGGTGATATAATAGCTTCTCCTACTTTGACAGTATTAGTGTCAACATTGCTGACCTTTTTACTAGTACACATTAGCATTTCGGTTTTCCCATCATGGATTTTCATTTTATTTAATACTAGGAAATTCCTGACCTCATCTATATGTACTGTAGGCGAGTTAAAATGCGCATCAGTGTCGCCCCCGCTAGAACCACTATTGTTATTAATATTCTGAATAAATTTTATTTCTTGAGATTTCTTTTCTTGAGTTATTTGCATTTTACCATTTTTTGTATCAAGTTCTGATAGTTTAATTGTGTAATAAGGTATTTTTATATTGTTTTGTAACATTCGTATGAGGATCCTAATTGCATGATTTTTTCCCTTTATTGAATTTGATTCGCTTATCTTTAATGTTGGGGTATATTGTAGAGGTTGCTCAAGATTCAGGATTTTTAAGGTTTTACACTGAGTGATGTCTTTTTCATAATAATTATTGCGTGGGTATAATGCAAGCTTTACAAAGGATTCTCCCTTAATTACAGGTATGATCCAGGTCGATTTATTAACATATGAACTCAGTAACAGGGAGACTACAGTGTCGTATGCCTGTGGATTACTTTCATAAGTTACAGATAGTCTAATAATGATTTCAGTGATATGTTTATAATCTTTGCATGGTTCATGGATACAAATTGAGTTAAGTCTTGATAGATGTTTAATACACTGCTCTTTTTTATTTAATTATGTACATTTTCTGATTTTGCTATCATTCTCTATGATATTACTAAGAGTACTTGAGTTATTATTGCAAGTGGTACATACTATTTTATCAACACTACACCCACTAGGTAAATGTCAGTATTGTCTGGCTCATTTAGGCCTGTTCTCCTTCATTGGGCTTCTTGGCTCCTTCTTCCTATTTTCATTCTCTCTCCTTCTGGGTTGATCTTGTTTTCGGGTTACATCATGACGGAAGTCGCATTTATTGCCCTTCTTACACTTCCCATTCCTGAAGTAATAACATATTTCATTTCTGTTTTCTTCCTTTTCTATGTAATAGGCTCTGATGACTCTGGGAACTTCTACAAGGGCCTTGGCGATCCCCAGGGGGGTGCCAATATTTTCATGTCATCTGTTACACCCTCACTGTTACCACTGATCTTCTTCATCTTAGTGTTTGACCTCTTGGTTATATTTCTTAATGGTTTCACCACCCGAGCCAATTATCTTTCAGGTGGATCCCCTTGGAACTTTGGTGATTATTTCTTCACCAGAAAGGTCCCTGTCCTCAAAGTGAAGGTCAATAGGGGGACCATCCAACTCACTGTCAATGTCATCTGATGCAAAATCTGCCTTAAAGGCCCAAAGGTTCTTGGCTTCTTCACACCATGCTCCAGATGGCTCATCATTGACACTGTTCTTGGATGATTTAATTTTACTGCTCCTTAGCAACCTTATCCAACATTTGTTGGTCGTTGGAGGGGCTGATTATGGCTGAGATGGGCAGGAGTGATATTGAGGTGGCGGTCGAGAGCACCTCAACCTGCCCCTCACCGAGGCTCTGGCCAAATATGCCCATGTGGTGATTCAATGTGGTATGAGAGGAGACGACCGCCGATTTGCTAGTTGCTATGGGGGGCAATTTGCACAGGTACACTGGGCAGAAGGTATTAAGAGCTATTTGGTATAGGACTCACTTCAGACCTTTAAGTATGTCTTTGCCAAAGACAAACTTGTTGACCTCGCCAGGGCCGATGCAAATTACCATTGCCGCAAAGCTATCAAGCTTTTCATCCACATACCAATCCCAATTAGAATTCGTCTCATATAGTCTGACCAATGTTTTATATGTATCATCACAAATGAACCAAATTTTCCTTCTCAAGGGTGAACCCTCGCCTTCCTCAACTCCCTCGGGGGGTTGAGCACTGGAGCCATGGCCTCTATTTGGTCATTGTTCTTCTCCTTCAGCAAAGATACCTGATCATTGTTAATGGATATTGTCCCATTTAATTCTGCTATTTTTTGCTGAGCTCTTACTAGTCTAAGTTTTTTGCTGAGCTCTTACTAGTCTAAGTTAACACATATATCAAGATTTGCACATTTTTCCTGTAATTCCTTTTTCCACTTCTAGCTTGCAAATTCTCTGATTTTTCTCCTCATTTTGCAGATTGAGGGCAGCAAAGTCATCCGTTTTTGCCTTTAATAGATCCATTAACTCTGTCATACATATCTCTACATCATCCACATCCACTATTTGCTGTTGATCACCACTAGGGTCACTGCATTTCTCCCACTAGGTGGAGCTGTTACTCCACTGGGTCGAGCCACCACCTCTTCCCTGTCAGGGACAGTTGTTGGATCACATTTTCCATGGGAGATTTCCTGTTTTTCTCTTTTTCTTCCTCCTCTAGCTGATCTCTCAAGGATTCTCTCCTCTTCAGTCCTCTTCTTGGTTTTGGTGCTAATTTCGATGCCATCTGCAATGATACAAGTGATTTCTTATTATTTTCTAATTTTGGTGTATTCTTATTTGCCAATCTTGGTGCATTCTTATTTGTCATTAATTTTCTACTAGATGCTACGGTTATATTTCCCATGTTTTTCTTATTTTTGTTGGATGCTTTCAATTTTGCTTCTTCATATTTTGATATTAATAAGGGATCAATATTTCCTTCTAGTTCATATGTACTCTCTTTTTTCTTAAAGCCTTCCCACCAGACTTTTTAATATCTTATTTTATCTTTTTTATGATAGAAATCATCTATCAGTGTCTTTACTGCATATTGATCATTATCCATCCCAGAAAATTTCTTAATATATCTATTTGCTTATCTTATGATTCTTAATATTTCTGTGCTGTTATATTCAGTGTAATCAGTCAGGTCAGTGGTGACGTTTAGTCCGATATATGTATGCGAGTATAGTTATATGATTATGATATGATTTTTTCATAAGTGTGTAGACCAAGATGGTGTTGTCAATGAAGCCAGTTGTTTGTATCTATATCCTGAGGCCTAATATTCTGTTTTCCGCCCCAAAAAGAAATGTTTGCGCAGGCACCGATGGTTATTTGAGCGAATTAGCAGAAAATTAATAAATAATTATAACGTATTCCGTTCAATAATCGATGATATTTATCAGAGAAACGACGGGTCCTCACGAAAAAATTCACCACCACCGATGCATGCGCGCGCTTATATCTAGTAAAGTAACCAGTGAAGTAGAGTCATTATATCACAATTCACTGCAGTATTCTGAAAACAAAACCAAAAAACCCAATATAAATGTTGAACATTACAAAGATTAAGATTGCTTGTTCACTACAGATATGTTTTATACTATCATATTTTCAATTTCTTTTTTTTCCAAAATTGAGAACCTTAGCATTATAATTTAAAATGAAAGAGATTAATCTGAATATACAGATGGTTCATAAATAGTGCATGTGACGAGAGGATGTACCTGTTTCTGGAGACATTCAGGTCTTCATATTCAGTAATATGTATAATTGATTATTATGTGCGCATGTGTGACCATGATGGCAGCTCTTAATAATAATAATAATTATTATGATAGTAATGATGATAATAATAATGATGGTGATGATGCGTTTTCAGTCTACTCTTGTAGGAGGAGACTGACTCACTAATCCTAATATCAGATGGGAGGGAATTCCAGAGTTTAGGACCAATGGCAGAGAAGGCCCTATCACCTACAGTTTTGAGACGAGTTCTGGGAACTGAGAGGTACGTGCCATCATTGGAGCTTAGTCTATCCCCTTGTTTTATTTGGCGTAGGTCACGCAAGAAAGCTATTGTATGAAGCTCCGTGTAATTCTGCCTATTTTTGCGAAATTTGTGGGTCTATCGCGAGTCTATTGCTGCTTCCTACCACTGTGCACAAAGTCTACACCAAGGTCTATCGTTTGGGTTTTTTTTGCAGTCTCTGACGGCAGTCCAAACTTGTTTTTCGCTTGCGAAGGCTGGGTTCAGGTTGTTATCTTTTTGAAGGCAGGGCGTTCACAATTCTGTTCTGCCTGTGTTGAGTACTCTTAGCCACGGGTCATGGCGCATTGGTTAGAGCGCCAGCTTATTAGCATCAGTTCCTCTGTGGTGATCCAAAGGTCGTGGGTCTGATCCCCGGCCGTGGGGAGGTTGAATTTATGATACAATTTCACACATGAGCTTAGGTCCAAGCGCAAAGGGTTAACCCGTTGTCCTTGTAAATCTGTGACCGGGTGGGTTGTCATGTCAAGGACCTGCGACATGACAATTCAGTGAAGCAGCACTATATCTGCTACAAGTAGGTCTCATCACGAAATGACTGAGATAATGTTGAAAGTGATGTAAAGCCCCAAACAAACAAACAAATCAATTACTCTTAGCCCGTCAGCTTTATACCTAGCCTTCCTGCCTGATCTATAAATTGATAAACTGACCAGATCTATCTTAATCTACACTTAGTCTATGTGACCCATAGACCACTGACCATGTCTGCAAACCAAATGATAAATATAGGTTTGATCTCAGCCATGTGTCTATATGTATAGGATAAGGTATGGTCACAGGATCATTACGCAGTATAATTGTCGATTATACAAGTAATGAACGAGTGGCCATACCTTATCTGTTTTAAAATATGGACTCATAAAGCACTGAAACTGATTTTAGTACATATTCTGAAATTCAATGTCTTGATATCAGTGCATGATTGTATATTTCATGCCGATATGAGAGAGAAGTCCTGTTATGGAGGGTAAGCAGGGACTGATATGAGAGAGAGGTCCTGTTATGGAGGGTAGGCAGGGACTGATATGAGAGAGAGGTCCTGTTATGAAGGGTAGGCAGGGACTGATATGAGAGAGAGGTCCTGTTATGGAGGGTAGGCAGGGACTGATATGAGAGAGAAGTTCTGTTGCGGAGTGTAGGCAGGGACTGATATGAGAGAGAAGTCCTGTTGTGGAGGGTAGGTAGGGAATGATAAGGGAGAGAGGTCCTGCTATTGAGGGTAGGCAGGGACTGATATGAAAGAGAATGGTCCTGTTGTGGAGGGTAGGCAGGGACTGATATAAGAGAGAGGTCCTGCTATTGAGGGTAGGCAGGGACTGATATGAGAGAGGTCCTGTTATGGAGGGTATACAGGAACTGATATGAAAGAGAGAGAGAGAGAGAGAGAGAGAGAGAGAGAGGTCCTGTTATGGAGGGTAGGCAGGGATTGATATGAGAGAGAGAGAGGTCCTGATATAGAGGGTAGGCAAGGACTGATATGAGAGAGAGGTCCTGTTGCGGAGGGTAGGTCAGTGTATGAGCTAGATCACGATGACCATTATGGAGAAATAATTGATTTGTGTGTAATTTGCATGAGCCCCTTGAGTAATGTTCATAATGGTAATATTCCTTTGTGCCTCATCTGAATTGTCAATGAATTCAAATACTGATTAATATTTTAGTTCAGGCGAGTCATATGGGCATATCACATTTCCCAAAGATGCTTCTCAAACCTCGATAAGGCAAAATAAAGGTGAGTTTATATAAATTTCTATTCTATGTATCTTGAATATCAAGAACATACAGATTTTTTGGAAGATTTCTTTCATAAAGAATAGTGGAGTATTATAAACTCTTCAAACTTTAAGTTACGGATTTTGAAATTATTTCCTACAAGAATGGAGAAATATAATCTCTTAGAATTAGAAAATGAAATCGTCTTTAATATATGTGGAATAGTGGAATAATAGATATCTTCTTAAGCTGTTTTGACTATATTCCTGAATATGAATATATAATACTACGAATATGAAACCTCTTAAAATTTTTTACACTCTATAAAGATTTATTGAACACAGACACACAGATATATATATATATATACTTATATATATATATATATATATATATATAATGCGTAATAGCAAAGAAAAATATCTAAACTGTTCACACTTCTTGAATATCAAGAGACTAAAAACCCAAACTAGTCTATGAAATAATGTTGTGTCTGTAAATGCCTCTACTAATTTGCTTTCAGATGAGTCCTTTCACACGGCTCCTGGTGCTGATATCAGTCATATACTTTACCAGAGTACAGAGGGCTGAAGGAATACAATGTTGGTCTTACTGGATTGTGTCGTACGCAGGTCGCACCGCAATACCAGCGCTATCTCGCAACTGCTACTATCATTTATCATTCGCTAACAATAAGCTAACTTCTATAAAATCCAATGATTTCTTGAACGTCTATATCAGGATGTTAGAGCTTAATGGTAACTTCATCACTACCCTTGCTAACGATTCGTTTAGCACAGTGGAGGGAATGAATGAACTTAATCTCAATGATAACTTGCTCACTTCCATGCCCCCCTTAGACTCCACGGCAAACACGCTAGAGGTCCTCAATCTTGGATACAATGCCATTGCAGATATTCCTTTAGGTTACTTCTCAATCTTTTCTAAACTTACTTTCTTGGATCTCAGTGGCAATTTGATGTTGTCATTGGATGATAGATTGATTGGATTGTCCAAGTTGAGTGACCTGATACTGGATGAGAGTCCTGTGGTTCAAACAGGAATAACTCAAAACACCTTTAATGGCCTTGGTGACCTTTATCAATTATCGCTCAAGAGAAATCACCTCACTCACTTCCCGTGTTTCTTTCTGGCACAAAACTGTTCTATGTCTAGTGTGGACACCATAGACCTGTCTTTTAATGATATAAATTATATTCAACGTGAATGTGTTTCTGACCTAGGAGATGTTCACAAATTAGACCTGACACAAAACAATTTGACATCATTTGAACACGCCCCTCTCCATCTACAAAAATTGACACATCTCACACTTTCAATCAATAAGATTAGTCTGACACAGGAGGTGTTTGCTAACTTGTCATATCTGGAAAAAGTAGACCTGTGCAAGATGAGTCTGGCCTCGTTACCAGACATGTCTCCTATGTCATCCTCTTTGCGGATCCTGAGAGCTAGTGAGAATAATATACTAAACCTGGATGGACTCAAACTCAGGAAAGGTCACTACTGGCTGAGTCTGACTGAACTGGAAGTCTCTGATAACTCCATATCGTACATTGACAGTGATATACTGGGATCTTTGGTGGTTCTAGACCAGCTAATTCTGGAGAATAACTTAATTCACACCATGCCAGATTTGTTCATGATAGGATCATCTTTAACCTATGTGAATATGAACAATAATCAGCTCACAAAGGTCCCGGCCAATACACTTTTAAACCTGGATAGTTTGCGGGCTCTGGACCTAAATAACAACAACATCACCCAGATCGGAGAGCTCCCCGCTCACTACAGAACCACTGTGCAGCTTCGCGGAAATCCACTAGATTGTACTGAACATCTGTGCTGGGTCTATGAACTTCCTGTATCATCCTCAGTACATGTTCATATGGACGGAATTCCCTGTGCACAACCAACATGGCTGATTGGGGTGCCTTGGAGCATGCTCACTAAAGATGATCTTTACTGCACAGGTAAACAAGAAAGATTCATTAAAAAATAAATATTAGTTTTTAAAAGAAGTTGGTATTTACATACTTATATGATAATGTTGGTATATACGTACTCATATTTTCCATAATAAACATAAAAAATATCTTCAACAATGAAATTGCAAAAAAAAAAATCATATATGAACTGATGACGTTTAAGACATATAGCGTGCTAAGATAAGGACGTGCTATGTCATATAGTGTGTTGAGACTAGAACGTGCAATGACATAGAATGTGTTGAGATTAGGACGTGCAATGACATAGAGTGTGCAGAGATTAGGACGTGCAATGACATATAGTGTGCAGATATTAGGACGTGCAATGACATAGAGTGTGCTGAGATTAGGACGTGCAATGGCATAGTGTGCTGAGATTAGGACGTGCAATGTCAAATTGTGTGCAGATATTAGGACGTGCAATGACATAGAGTGTGCTGAGATTAGGACGTGCAATGGCATAGTGTGCTGAGATTAGGACGTGCAATGTCATATAGTGTCGCTATATCTCAATCTTTGGAAGATGTTATTCTGAAAGATTGGTATGGCACAGTATAAAAATAAATCTTCTATCCAGCTTTCAAAGAATTGTACCCACCCTATCAAGGATTAAAGATGAGATAGTTTGCAATACTTTGGTTTAATTTATTGTTGCAGAAGTATATGTTGCCAATTTCTGGTTTATCATCATGACATATTGTATTATAATGTTGAAAGACGTTTACTCTTTTCATTTAGGTTTAAAGTAAATGTAAATTGTCAAAACTCTTGTTCTTTCTGTACTTGTGTCATACTGAATGGTTTAGCAAGGCGGATATCTGCTTCTGACTCGTTCTCTGTGCCAGTGCTGCACGACTGGTTATCAAAGACACATATCTATATGATAATGCAAAAGAAAGACCCCCAGTCATTCTTAGATAACGGTAGGGTATTGAGTCCCGGTGACAGGCTTCTACCTGACCTGATATATCTAAGCAGTGTTAAAAAAGGCGTTATCATAAAAAGAAATTAGATAAAATCAAATAATCAAATTATCATAATCATAGACAAGTCACTTTAAATATACATTTTACAAAACTTTTTTGGAAAACAATTGAATTAAGAGGAACACTTTTAACAGGCCCGTGTCTGTAACTAGAGGAACAGTTTTATTTATAATTTTGATACGTGATCAGAAAAGGTTAAAGACCACTTCACTGTATACTACAATCGAGGAATAATTCAAAGCTTCTCTGTAATTAACCCTCATCAAATATTGATATTAATAATGACACATTGACGCATTCGCACTGTGAAGCATATAAACTTATCAATATTCCAATTCTGGTCCATGCGATTACTTGAATAATTTTACCAACTATATTGAATAGTAATAACTATTAGAGTATCGAATATCTCATACTATTAATTTCCTTATTAATTTCTTGTTAATTACCTTATTGATTTCCCATTATGTCATACCAATATACCACCAATAGTCATTAAACCACTTAGTTTATTGTCTATTCATCAGGCAATACAGTTATCAATTTTACATTTGTCATATCAACTTTATATGACATTTTGAGAAAGCATTGGCTGATATCGCCTCTTATATCCTAATGTTTAGATCCATTGTGCCAATTTTCATGGCATCCACAAGCGCAATACACTTTGCCTCCAAAACAAAACATGTGAATGCGCTCCCAAGACAGCATTATACTTTTGTTAAATGTCCCACACTGGAATGTGTTTCCGGCAAAGTCTCCTTATTTGCTGCAATTTGCAGATGTACACAAAAAAAAGTTAGTAGAAATATTATATCCAGATAATATCATATCCAGTCTATATACATATCAACGTCATTTGGAAAGCATTATATCTAGGCCGTTAACGTCATTTGCAAAGCATTATATCTAGGCCGTTAACGTCATTTGGAAAGCATTATATCTAGGCTATTAACATTATATCTAGGCCGTTAACGTCATTTGGAAAGCATTGTATCTAGGCCGTTAACATCATTTGGAAAGTATTATATCCAGGCAGTAAACGTCATTTGGAAAGCATTATATCTAGGCCGTTAACGTCATTTGGAAAGCATTATAACTAGACCGTTAACGTCATTTGAAAAGCATTATAACTAGAACGTTAATTGAAAATACAATGCATTTATATTAAAAAAAAATTATATATGTTTGCTACTTCCCAGTGAAAGCCTACAAGAAAGTAATTGATTCTTATATATTTCAGCGCCGTTTGAGATTGAGTGGAACGCACAAGGTGGTGCTATTTTCAAAAAAATGAATAACCCCAAACTGTTTTTGGCTGGAGTGAACGAAACTGTCACCACTGAAGTGACGTCACTGGAGGAGTGTGCATTGGCGTGTCTGGAGACGCCAAGATGCAGACGATTTAGAGCAGAAGATCCCAGAAACCAGGGCCTTTTATGTGAATTGGCAGTTCTCTGAATATCACCAAACATTACATGTTTAGGTCATTCAAAAGCTATTTGAAAAAATTATCTACTTTCGGCCATCTTGGTTTCACAGGTCTAATCTCGAATTAGGCAATAAGGCCAAAGCTGATAATTATAGTTTCACTTTTAAGCTTCGAGACACTTGCCAAGCTTAATATGTTAATGTAATTTACAAATATACATCTTTGATAGATGTGGTACAGTTGACTGAAATGTATGTTGAGTTGTAAATGTTATATTTAGAATTAAATATGATATCTGTAGAATGGTTATCATATGTAATACATTTCTGTTATAAACTAATGGATACTCCCAACATATCTAAACCAAAATGTTTATTTTGATGTTGCTGTTGTTTTTTATATGGTTTTACGTCACTTTCAACGTTTTTTCATAAAATGCTGCCTTGCCGAATTGTCATGTTGCACGTCTTTAACATTAAACCCCACCACAGATGTAAAATGACTACTGGCTATCCCTTCAGGCACGGGTCTCTTGTGAGAAATTGTATTGATAGATAAATGCTGGGCCGGCCAGGAATTGAAACCACAACATTTGGATCATCACAGACGCATAGGCTTGCACCACAGCCCATGGCCTGAAATGCTTATAAATAAAATTTAGAAATATATGATAGTAGAAACAAATACCATAAGTACACAAAGTCAAAATTAACTCCTCAAACAACTCTTTTGCAGTATTCAAATTGGGCCTAAAAATGTTTTTCGTGAGTAAATAATGAACATTGCTTCCTCAGATACCCTTTTTCAAACCAACTCAAGAAACCGAAAGAAGAGCATTGTTTTTCAGTCAGATAGAAAAATGTCATTAATTTTAACATTCAAATGCTAAGCTCTTGTGAGTTTTCATTGCCAGGTTGATAAATAGACATCTATGTTCATCATCCCACCCAATGTAACCAGTTTTGATGCGTTTTTTTATAATTATATAATTAAAAGAATGGATTCCCTCTCACTCTAAGTCAGAATAGATCAATGATGATTGATGGGTCGGGTACGAGACTGGAAATAATCTTACAACTGTTCTCATCTGATATCTCGTACCTGTGATTGATAAAATACAATGATATGTTCATAATACCAAGTGAAAGGATGTCACCCATATTTGATAACTCCACTATCAGCTTGTATACACAGATATCTCCGGGAACTTTGTACCACACCCGGCCACAACACGATACTACAGTGTCTGTAATAACACTACAATGCGGCGCCGGAAGTGCCATTTCGGACTTCTGTACCGGAGAGTTATTGTGTGTTAGTCTCGACGACGATATCTCAGGCTTTTTACAAGACAGACACTAATTTAGAAGAAATGACACGTGTGATACAAGATCTATAAAGTCACCATTAGATATCCATGGTAAGCTGTCTGATGCTTTGTTGTATTACAAAAATAATATATTATATAATATAATCCAAATGACATAATATTATATTTATTGATATTCTTTATATTATCATTTATCATATAGTAGACACGTGGTTCATGTGCATCATGAAAATTAAAAAAAAAACATGGACGAATTGTTGATTTCATCACTTTTAGAAATAAGAATATTTTGAAACTCTCCACTCTTCAAATTAGTCAATTCTAAGTGTCAAGTACAATAATCATAATAAAGATTTGTACAGCGCTAATCTATGTTAATTCTATTCGTGTCACCATAACTGTGATTGTGAATGTTTATAAATTCTAACAATGTATGTACCTGGATATGCTTTCCATTCTGTAGGAACTGTTCAGTCTTTATGTTTTTGTAATTGTCAATGGTATAACCTAGATGGACATTTGAACATTTTAATGAAAAGGTATGAAATCTATTTCGTTAAATCTTTATTTTGATGAATAATATTACGAAAAAAATCAGTTTATTTGGACGGAATAACACAAAACCTACTGAACAATTCATCCTTTTTAATCCAGAAATTACATTTCCACATTATTATCATAATTGTTGCATATATACCAAATGTTTGTGAGCAAGTTTTATATTAAATGCTTAAATGTGATCTCAACAATTCACAATATATGAAAACAACACATCTTCATCAATATGCAATATACTTCATATTTCATTCAAATTGTATTGAAGATTCAGTGAATTGTGAGTCACATCAAGCAGAGAAGGACGATGCACATTCCGATGAGATACCAGAGCCCCCTCGTGGCAGCGATCACCATACTCGGCGCAGTCCTCTTCGTTATTGCTTTCAGTACCGCAGCCTGGATGACCACAGAGGGCGCCACTGGTACTGTATGGCTGGGTCTTTGGCAGTTCTGCATCGATGGCTCTTGCGAGGCTTTGAGAAATCCTTCTGGTGAGAATTTACATTTTTAAAACTGAGTTTCATTTTCACTACAGTTGTTTCTGTATGGATACTATAGCAGTATCAGAGTCTAATCTTCCAAAACAGAGGTGAATTTATTTGCATATCTGCTACAAATAGGTATCGTCATGAAATAACTGAAATAATTTTGAAAGTAATGTAAAACCCCAAATTTAAAGAAAAAGAACAGAACAGACAAAACCCTGCCACTGGGATCCAGTGCCCTGTTCTTTCCTAAACGTGATTGGGAGTCTCTCCGTTGTCAATATCACATTTGCATGATGATGCATATTACAATCTTAATTGCCTGGGATCGGTGGGAGTGAGGACAACTCACGTGTAGATCACACCCTGTCTCAAATCCTTTCCTCTATCAAGTATCTATAATAGTATATATTCATTTGGTTATGAAGTGAAAGTACATACAATCTCACCGAGATTTAACTCATCTAATCTCTCCAGAAAAATGTTGAAATCCTCATGAAATCCTCATGATAGAAACTATAGCATGGAGGGTACAAAGCTGACCATTCCAAGATTTAATTATCGATTTTACACTTGGAGAAAGTTGGCCATGATGCCGACCTTGAGCTTGCGTTTTATAGGTGATCACCTATCTTGTACCAAACTATTTTATCTGGAGACCTGTACATGGCCCCACCTTTACAAACAGATTTATGAAAATATCAATAAAATGTTGATGTTGAGTTAGGATGATTTTTACAGGAGCTCTGGAGGCAACCCGGGCCATGGAGTGTATCGCTTTCATAGCTTATATAGGAGCCGGTGGGTGTCTTATTGTTATGGCTGTCAACACAATGGACGACAGAAGGCGCCATCTACTGGGGGCCAACTTAGCATTCTGTGCTTCCTCTGGTAAGATCATTGCCAAGTATTACATTAGTTAATGCTCACCACTAGAACAAGATGCCATGTCTTTCTTAAGGCAGTTTGGGGGCATTTTTAGAATAAATATGCTTTGATTTATTATTATTTAGTCCAGACAATAGGGTATAAAGAGGGGACACGTGAACTATAACGTTGAATGCTTCCCTACGGGACATATGCAATATATAAAGTTACATGGTTCCCTGACCACTTTATACAATGCCAGAATTCCCTTGAATAACAACAAACATGACAGTCTATATTATCAGATATTTAATTCCCATTTTTTGTTAAATGTAAACGTAAGTAAAAAGTGAAGTTATTATTCTTAAATCATTATTTTATAAATTCTTTTTGACTAATAATAATGTTGTATTGTGATATCTGCAGCCCTGTTCTGCCTCATTGGGGTTATCATATTTGGCGCGGACCAGAAGGGCAGCAGTTTCCAGTTCTCATTTGGTCTTGCCATCGCTTCAAGTTTTGTGGCACTAGTTTCCTGCGCTTTGTCTTTCGTATTTCTCAGGACCATCACGTGACAAATGCTTTAAAATGCAGATCATGATTTTGGATTGTTGTTGGCAGTTAATCCAGATAAATATACACTAAGACTGGTTATTATTTTGTCCAGGATTGATGAATCACTATTTGAAAATGTGGAAGTTATTTGGAAGAAGATATTTGAAGAACACGTGACCCCCTGCTGCATGGATTTGTATGACTTCTTTTGTATTGAATGGCATTAGTGTAAATTAACAACTTTCACTTTGATCCGGTCAAAATCCTTACAATGAGACACATGGATCATCGCCCATACGGATTATCGTCAACCAATAATGGCAAAATACAAATATTAATACATGTACATGATATATTATACAAAACGGCAATGATCACTTTTGTTGATATAGTTCAGAGTATTTACTTTGTTGAATATGTTTTACATTTTTTTATACATAAAAATATGTGTTACTTTTATGTGTTTATTTTATACAATGAAATACAACTTCTTTTATCTTGTCCCAGACAAAGTGGCCAAATACAGTAAACTACAATATAACTACACTGATTTCTTTATGACGACAATATTGACGACAATAGTAGGAATGCAAAATATTATATTTATTGATACATTATTTGTATCTAACACAAAAATTAAAGTCACGGATTTCGTTCTCTTAACAATGCCTCATAAAATCTGACCATTTTATCCGATTTAGATCTGATGAATTATGCCTCTTTAAAATTGGCAAAACCCTTCCATTATGAATTTATGGTTGTATTTTACGTTCATTTGAGTATAATGAATATACTGCATTGGGTTTAAATTGAAATAAATCCTGATCATTGTTTGAAAACATATAGCCGACGATAATAAGGCTACAGACAACAACAGAGTTGTTCCTTTTTTAAAGCCTTTTAAGTGCATCTGCACTTTAGAAAATATTCTCATCAATTTGCTTTCATTTATTTGGCTTAATAAACATCGACAATTAATTGAAAAGCTAAAACAAGCTCTGTTGTCGTCCGCAGCTCTGTCCTCATCAGCTGTAACATTTTAACGCATATCATTTCCCCATGGAATGAAGCGTTCAAATTCGTTAGAAAGCTTCGGTTGGTAAGGAGACTTCTCGATGGCCAAAGCTTCGGTGCTGTTTAACCAAGGAGTCCATGCATAGTCATGGTACCTTGGCAGACCCCTTTTGTCCACTGGTTTCTTCCTAGAGGCCACCATTGTGGCTGCATACTCCTTATAACGCTTCATCAGTCTTGTCACTACTTCCGGCATGGTTGTAGCCAGGTTATGGTACTCACATGGGTCAGCTGTTATGTTGTAGAGGCAGGGAGCTTTAGTTATCTCGCAGTCTGTGCTGCTGTTAGTGGGTCTTGGACCACATTGGACTACAGCTGGGTTAGATGTCATATGTTTACCTTTCTTAGCCTCTCTCCCAATTGACTTCAATATGGCGGGGATATCAGAGTGAAATAAATGTTGAGGCACTATATTGTAATGGTCAGATTATCAAATTAAGTTTATTTTACAAAAGTACAAATCCATTAATCAAACATAGAGCACAAATAGCATTATTTATTACTCTGTTTACAAGTTTGCTGTTCCTAGAAATGAGGGCCCCTTCCTAGAATCCAGGCACAGGACTACTCCTCTCCTTTAAAGTCTAGCCCTCTGTTCTGTGTCAAATAATAATACCCTATCACAAACTAGGTCACTTGAGTTATAGTTCATATGACAGGTCATGACCCTGCAGGTAGGCAAATGAGGTACTTGCTAGCCAATTGGGTTTCTAGAAAATAGGACAGGCTGGGCTGAGAACTTGGCTGCTTGTGCTGGTCTATTTTAAATACACCATGCACAGGGGACAACCCTCAGTTCAGCACTGTACCTACAACTATACTAACAGTGTTGAATTAAAATATATCTTCAAAAACTACATCTCAAGTGTTATCACTGCTCACAACATTGCATGGTAGCAGGCTACATGGGAATCCACACCTCTTGGGATGACTCAATCTGACCAGGACCAGGGGTTCCAGGACACCTACAGGCAAGTGTGTGACTCCTGTCGACTGTAGGAGTCTGCTGCTACAGAATCCAGGATCCTTCTGCATCCAAGTGGGTCCCACATCCAGCGACTGAAGACTGGGATAGAGAGCTCCCCTGGCAGCCCCCGCCTCCAACTGAGTGTTGGGATGGTGACCTGCAGTGAATCCTGATCTGAGGAGGAGGAGAGATCCCTGACAAGTATCCTGTGGATCCATCCTGGCGTATGGGATTACCTGGTAAGCCACCATCATTCTTTTGTTATCTTTAATTGATAATGATGTTTGCATTGGTTAACATGTACAAATGTCAAAGCCAGGTACTTCTGAGTCCAGACAGTTTAATTTGGCAGCAGAGATTGGTGCCATCAAAGGCTTACTTGAGAGTTTAACTGGGTTCAGTAGGGCAAGTCAATTTGAGACATTGCAAAGAGTAGATGAGTCTATTGAAGCTATAAATAACATTGATATCCCACAACAAATCAGCATGGCTGCAAAGAATACCCTAAGTTTTTCTGGTCACATTGATGAAAGTCCTGAAGAGCTTATCTCTGACTTGAAAAATTTGAAACTTGCTAACAATTGGTCTGATGATCAACTTTTTGGCCAAGCCATTTACACTCTCAGGTCTGATGCTAAAAGGTGGTACCAATCACAACCTGATGATGCTTTTGTTGTACCTGATGATGCTGCTGCTGGCACAACACGTTTTGGTTTGTTCACCACTGCTTTTGTTGAGAAATTTAAATCAGACACTGCACCTGGTGATCTGATTTCAGATGTCTTAGAACATAAACAGAAGAAAGGGCAGAGTGTTGATGATTATATCTCTGATGTTCTTAAGATGTTTGACTTGGGACCCGAGTTGGGGGAATCCCTTAAGTGTTCCCTTTTGATTTCTGGTTTTAGGCCAGAGATACAGGATGCTTTGAGGTTGAAGGATTTGACATCCATTGTCTCTGTCCAGAAATGGGCACGAAAAATTGAAAGGATGTCTTTTGCTTCACGCTCAAAGAGTGTGTTTGTTTCCAGTGTTGATCCTGATGATCACCCTGATGTTAACTCTGTTGATAAGCCTGTTATTCATCAAGCCCCTGTGAGGAGGCCACAATACACAACACCTCCTAATTCTTCCATGTCCTGGAAGAAACGTGGTCCATGTTTTTATTGTCAGGGTCCACACATCCAAAAGTTTTGCCCACAGTTGAGACAGAACAATCCTCCTGTCTCCCAATATCAGCAAACTGGGCGTGGATCAGGTCAATTCATGGTTGGTAGATCTCAGGCATGGAGGGGTGGTTCCCAACCTCACTTTGGTAGGGGTAGATCCAATGCACAATCATATGGTCCCAATGCTGGTAGGAATGGTTTCCCATCTGGTTTTGGTCCCAGGGGTAGACACCCACAGTCACCTAGAAATAATAATTGGAACTATCAATATCAAAAAAACTAAATTCCCCCAGCTTTCCTTCTAGTCCTTGTCATACTTTGGACAAGAGACAATGTAAGAAGAAAAGAGGGAAAGTTGGGAGGATTGAATTTATTTCTGGCATGGGGTCAGGCAAATGCTATGTCACTGGTGATGTAGAATGTACTCATGGTTATGAACCAATTAGCTTTTTGGCTGATTCTGGTGCAAGTATTTCAGCCATTGGTAATTCATTGTATCAGTCTAAGTTTGGTCATGTGCCTTTGCAAACAAATCTCATATCAGTTAGGGGTTATACTGGTGGTACAGTTTCCTCACTTGGTTCTATCAAATTGCCATTTATGTTGGGTGGCCACCAAATGGTTCATGAATTCTTAGTTATGCCTGATGTCATTCATCAAGCTATTTTAGGTCATGATTTCATGTCACAATGGCAGGTCAGGCTTGACTTTGAACATCAATACTTTCAATTCAGGAGTGATGAGGGCCATAGAGTTCAGGTACCACTTATTACAATGCAATCACTTAACAGGGATCGTAAAGTTACAATTTCACAAACAATAACATTGCCCCCAAGATCTTTGTCTGTTGTTGAATGTGAGGTGAGTAAAAATCATGATCAAAAAACTTTGATTGGAACCACTGGTCAACTTGAAAGGAACAATTCATTATCATCAAAGAAAAACATCACAACTGCTAATGCTGTAGTAAGGATCAGCTCATCTGGCACCATACCTGTTCCATTGTTAAATCCATCCAACAGGAATGTACAACTATGGACTGGAACCAATGTCAGTTTCTTCCGACCAGATGTCCAACTCACTACTGTGGACTTTGATGATGACCGGCCAGCACCACCTTCCTGTCACAACCGGGATCCAGAACTTCCAAAGGATCTTGACTTCAATGGCACCAACCTCAATGAACTCCAACTGCGCCAACTGAAACAATTAATTTACAAATATCGTCACACATTTGCATCAACACTAGCAGAGATTGGAGAAGTAAAGGGTTATGAATTCCATATTGACACTGGTGATCATCCTCCAATTAGGCTGAATCCCTATCGACAAACTCCACCTCAGAGAGAAGCAACAAAGAAAATCATTAGTGAAATGGAGGAAGCTGGATTAATCAAGGAAGGTTACAGTCCTTGGGCAGCACCGATTGTTTTGGCTCCACGTAAAGACGGAGGTTGGCGTGCATGTTTTAATTATATTAATCTCAATAAAATAACACGCTTCCAAGCTTCGCCAATTCCTCGCTGTGATGATTTGATAGAAGTAGCTGGAGGATGCAAAATTTACAGCCAACTGGACATCAAGTCAGGATACACCCACGTGAAACTTTCGGCACCAAGCCAACAGAAAACCGCCTTTGTCACTACAGAGAAACAGTATATCTGTTTGAGGATGCCCTTTGGAACTTCGAACTCACCAGGCTACTTCCAGAGGATGATGACTGATATCCTGAAAGACCTAGTCTGGAAGAAGTGTTTGGTCTTTATTGACAACATATTGGTGGCATCAAAGAGTTTTCCAGAACATCTGCAGGCTCTCCAAGAAATCTTTGAAAAGCTAAGTGAGGCTAACATCAAACTAAATCCATCAAAATGTGACTGGTGTAAGTCAGAAATTCCCTTTTTGGGGCATGTTGTTGGTGAATTTGGAATCAAAGTAGATCCTGCAAAGACACAAGTGGTAACTGATTTCCCGAGTCCAGCAAAAAGCAAAAATCCTCTCAAAACACTAAGATCCTTTCTTGGATTATGTTCATACTACAGAAAGTTCATCAAAGGCTTTGCCCAGATGGCGGCACCACTTTATCAACTCCTTAAAAAGGAGCAGAAGTTTCAATGGTCTGGACAATGTAAAGAGTCATTTGATAAATTAAAACAAGCTGTATCATCTCCAAGTATGTTAGCATACCCTGACTATTCTAAGCCAATGAGGATAAGCACAGATTCTTCATCTTCTGGAATCGGAGCAATTTTATCACAAGTAGATGATCATGGCAAAGATCGACCAATTGCCTTTGCAGGACGTGGACTGTCAAATGCGGAATCAAAGTCAAGTGCATATCATCTTGAAATACTTGGTATCCTGTTTGGTTTGGATCATTTTTCAAGTTATATACTTGGACATTGTGAAACTTTTGTCTTTACTGACAATCGTGCTGTTACATTCCTTCTCTCCTCAAAACCTGCCAACAACAAGATTGCCCGGTGGATGATGAAGATCAGTTCATATCCTAATATCAAGTTGGTTCACAGACCTGGAACACAAATGCAACATGTGGACGGAATCTCACGTTGTCCATTCGATGAAGTTGAACAAGTGATTGATTTGAACAAAGTCAAATTCCCAATTGAAGAACCTGATGATGATGTGAATGTGATGGACTCCAATACATCAGATGACAAATCTAAAACAAACATTGAAATTCAAACTAGTGACTCAGAACCTACAAAGAATCAGAGAATATTTAAACTTCAAAAACAAGATGATGAATGGAGGGACTTGATACAATACATAACAAACAATGAACTGCCAAAGGACAAGATACTTGCTCAGAAAATTGTACTATCCTCTATTCATTATGACATTCATGATGGAGTACTGTGTCGTATATATCGACCAAGGAAACGACCAAGTCATCATTGGATTCGTCAAATCTGTTTACCAAAGAATATGCAATGGGAAATTATTGATGTCCTGCACAGAGACCTGTCAGCTGGTGGATGTCATCATGGATATCAAAGAACATTATCTTCATTGTTCCAAAATTATTACTTCAAGAATGCAACATCAATGGTCAAGTCCTATGTCCAAAGTTGTCCAGCATGCCAACAAAGGAAAATGGCACCAAATCGCAACTATGCCATGCAAGAAACAGATGCTGCCAAATACCCACTCCACAAAATCTCTATGGATGTTGCTGGACCTCTTGTTGGGTCAGGACCCAATAAAGATTATATCTACCTATTAGTTATAATGGACTATTACAGTTCCTATGTAGATGCATATGCCATGAAGAATCAGAAGTCCAAAACCATAGCAGAAAACCTGATGGAATTTGTTTCACGCTCAGGAATACCAAGACATTTGATATCTGATCAAGGTCCAAATATGGTATCTGAAGTAATCATGGAATTGTGTCAATTGTTTCACACCAAAAAGATCAACTGCTCCCCATATTGGCCACAGTCTGACAAAAGTGAATTGGCAATCAAAGACATTAAATTGAAACTTTCCATGTTCTGTAACAAACATGAAGAATGGTATGACTATCTCCGTCCAGTAGTATTTGCAATGAATACAACCCCAGTTGTCACACATGGTTACACCCCGTTCCAGCTTTTTCATGGCAGAGTCCCATTGACCAGTGATGGTATAGCACTGGACATCAATGTTGACCAGACTCCAAGCAAGTACAACTACCCACAAGTTGTTGCATCTCAAATGCGTGAATCTTATCAATTTGTCGAGAAGTCAATGCGTGATGAAAAGGAGAGAAACAAAAAGTATTATGATGCCAAGGGAAGGCGTACAAAGTTCTCACCTGGGGATTTAGTCTATTTACATGTTGGTAAGAGGTCACAACCACATGTAAAAGCTAAGCAGTCACGGTCATTGAAGAAAGTCAAATGGGAAGGCCCATATCAAGTGACTTCTATTTGGGGAGTCAACTGCAGGTTGGCAAGTTTTCCTGACAATGTTGAATATCCCAAAGTCATTCATGTGAATCGGCTCAAAAGAGCTTACCAGTCTTGTAACATGGTTGCTGATTCTAAGTCAGCACTACATCAACTCATGTCAGGAACAGGCAGAGAAGATGCACAGAGATCTTCTACCAAAAGGAAAGTATCAAATATAAGTCCGACAGGCAATGACATGTCACAGGTACCAGAAACTGAGCAAAATTCACCTAAGTTACCCCCAGGGTACTATGAGGTAGAAAGAATTCTCAAAAGTTTCTACTCAAGGAAAGAAAAGATGAGAGTATACCTAGTAAAATGGAAACATTATAGTAAAAAGTACAATTCATATGTCAGAGAAACTGATCTGACTCCAGACTTATTGGATCATTATCATTCTAAGTAATTATTAGGTTTTGAGTTACTATAATCTTGGTTGATGACTGCATAGCACAATGTAAATGTACAAGATATAATAATGTATGCATACAATGAAATATTAACCAAACACCAACTGGTAAATAATAATCAAGATCTTTGTTTACATTTTCATGTGTTTGTAAACATCAGCTGATAGGGTAACTTATCACCAGGTTTTATTGGCTAGGATCCAGGTTATACAGAGTAGTTATGTACTTCCAGGTTATTGTGCTTAGGTCATCTCTACCTTGAGCTTCTATGTTCTATACCTTACTAAGTTTGTAAGTTTGAAGGTATAGCTCACTAAATGCCTGCTGACTGAGGTTTCCTTTTTCATTTTGTATTTTCTAGACTACTGACATGGCTCAACCAGCAGCAGCAGGGATAGCCATTTTGATGGCTATTTTGAGCACCTCATGTATGATGGGCAGCTCTGCATCAGGTGTTATGCGTCTGAACTATGGGATTAAGTTCCACTCACTGCCAGGACTGTACTCCTCACATGAGGATAGTTTTGCTTACACTTTTATTATACCATTTCCCAACACTGATGCTAATGTAACGGTAGATACACCTGAGTGTAAGCCAATCATTGCAAACCGAACTTATACACCTTATATGGATCAATGTGAAAAACTAATGAATTTGGTTGCCAAGGTTCATGGTGACACTGATAAGATTATCAGTGAATTGGCCAAAACAATTAGTAAGGTTAAAAGTATGGTTCCTATTGTCAGTGAATCAAACAAACAATCATATAAACGGGCACTCCTTCCATGGTTAGGGACTGCCATCAAATTTTTAACAGGGGCACCAGATAAGAAATCATTTAATAAAATTCGATCACATGTAAATATGCTTGAGGAAGACAATACTTTACTTCATAACAAGCTAGGACAATTTGGAGACACACTTAATGGCTTTATGCAACTAGAAAACCAGAATCATGATCAATTGATCAAAAACTTGCAAGAGAACAACAAACAGATCACAGATCAGGTATCCCAATTGTTAGGAAAAATTAGATCGAACTTTGTGCAATTTGCCAGTAATTGGCAAGTCTGGCGAGCCTTCAACATCCAATTGGGTCACACTTTTCTTATTGCATTTGACCATTATAGGTATGGCCTAAGTCTCATGTCCTCAGCCACTTTGATGAATTCAGAATGGTTGCAAGCAATGCAAATCCTAGCAGAACATAAACTGCCTATTTCCATGATAGGGACTACAGATTTACAATTAGCCCTGGATCATGTTGCTTCAATATTAGCATCTCACAAATCTGACCTAGGGTTAGACTCCAGACCTTTATCATGGTATTATACCCTGGAAAAGGTCACATATTTGCATGATGATGATAAATTGTATTTAACATTTCAAATCCCATTGATCAGTCGCCATTCCCAAAACCTATATGAAATTTTCCAAGTTGAAACATTCCCGACCCCCATAGCTGAAAGTGTAAATAAGCCTTCACCGGTAACAACCCTACAGAACATCGCTCCTTATTATGGTATTTCTGTTGATAAGAGGTTCACCCTGGAAATGAAAACTGACACTTTTGTTACCTGTACAGGAACAAAAATCAGACATTGTTCTGGGCCGATGATTTTACGAGCTATTACTCATGATAATTGTTTAGATGCGCTATATTTAGATTCTCATAAGGACATTATGAAGAATTGTGATTTTCAAATTCAGACACCCCCAAAGACCCCAACAATACTTCAATTCCAAGATACCGTTATTATTTCAGGATACACTTCAGACCTAGTACTAAATTGTCCTGGAAAGACATCTGATAATATTGAACCTTGTTCCCTATGTATCCTTCATATTCCCTGCATGTGTACATTACAAACTAATGAACATGTTTTTGTACAAAATCATGACAAGTGTGACAAGAATGTGTCTGGTGTTCAAACATTATACGGTCATAACGTCCCCTTTATCCATGAGTTCTTTGGGGAGGTACCTGATGATTGGTCAGGGGATTTAACTTCTACTAAACAAGAAATTGTAAACATGCCAGAACTCCCACCTGATTTTCTTGACAAGCTTAACTCTAACCTAGAGAAAGATATGAAAAACCATGATATTTCCAACCTGAGACAAGTCATACAACAAACACATTCATACCTTTCTGGCTCTAAGCCAAATACCCTATTTGATCCTACCAAATCTAATATTGTCACTAGTATCATATTAGTGCTTGATACCTGTCTGATTGGTGTTCTTTTGACAATTATTGCATTTATATGCTTCAGGGTATATAAAATGGGCATTATGATTTTGGTGCTGCAGTCTAGACTGAATAATGTTACTGCTGACTCAGTGGTCCCCCAATTGCATTGGAATGTAGCTCCAACCTTACAACCTTCAACCAACTTTGCTGTACCTTCTGGCCTGCAAACATATGTGTTACTTGGCATTTTATTTATGAGTTTTCTGTCATTTATAGCTGCAACTATTACATTTCTGTACACCAGGTATGAGGCATGTAATAATAAGGTACACGTTAAGCTCATTATTCTTTCTGACAACACCACTATAAGTTTGCCTCTCTTCACCTTGAGATCAAGGATAGAGGATATAAAACTTTCTGGTAATCACATAATAGAAACTATTGACACAACAAGAAAATGGGGAATCCTTCCATACTTACACATTAATTGGAATGACCTCAAACTTGAAATAAATGACATGATAGTGAATTGTCCAAATATATATCTTATCAACCCTATTACCTACCACAATATTTGTCAGGTTAGGCAGTCTGATAACACCTTCCACACCTTCCTATACATACAGTATGGGGATATTGTGGTGAAGGGTGTGGGGTTTATACCAAGTCACATTCCTCAACCTATTATTACCACTGGCCATGGCATATCTTATAGGACAAGGAAATCTGAAACTCATGAATTGACCACCAGAAAAAGGTCATTGTCACTGCCCTACCGACTTAAGACATCTAAGACACCTGAAAAATGATTATGACATGCTACACAGGTGAAATGTGTTCTGAATAATGGCTATATGTAATGACTTGTTTAGTATCATTATGAGTGTAATACATTATGAGTATGTTATTGTGCATATTTAGGTTAATGAGGGAGTGCTAATGTATCTATTCTTCTGAGATTCTGTGTGCAATATTAATTATTATATATGTGTACAATATCATAGTACATGTGTACACCATTATGACTTAATGTTAAATACATGGATATAGGTTATCTATGCACAAAATATTATTGTTACATTATCTATATGTTCGTATTAATAATTACATTAATTTGTATTGAATATCTAAATCTATATTTTGATTATCTTAATCTATATTGATATCAAGATATTGTGCATGTTCACCAATGTACCATCTTATATTATTCTATTTCGAAACATTACCTTATACCTTATTAATGTCAAGTTGATTATCAACATGTCCCTCATTATCATTGAAGTATAAGACTGAATTTTCTTTGGTTTCTGTTTTATTGTTCCTATCCTTAGGGGCAACACCTGGCACAGGATACCAACTATTTTTGCCACTGAACTTTCCAAATATTAATTTCATGTCATCGACTCTGAGTGAATATTCCCCGGTTATGTTATCTATATTATGCAACATTTCTGTCCTCGGAGATTTATCCGCATTTTGCGACAATGTCTCCCACAGGTTCATTCCATCAATGTTGGCAGGAAGTTTTGACTGGTCATATCCGGCAGCATGAAGCAGGGTCGGGAGCCAGTCAAAGATCTGCATCATGTGCATTGATACATAGCCAGAGTTGTGCAGTAGAGGGCTCCAAACAAAGCCAGTGCCTCTTACACCACCTTCCCATAATGTGTATTTCGTACCCCTAAAACAATACAAAAGCAAGGTTTGAAAACATATACATTCATTTCATTTTATAACTTTAGGTAGGCCCCTTCAACACTCTGATCAAACATCATATCCCACTACCTTTTTAACGGGACGATTTTTAGGGTTAGGTTATTGTATAATTGTAAGCAATTTACATGCACAAGTATATTTGATTTCATTTGATTTCTGTAGTGGGCCACACCACTTTTGTCTTACTACCACTCAACGCCTAAGCAATTTAGATCAAAGTTTTATACCTAAGTGGATAGTTGCAAGCCTCGTTGCCACTGAATCCATCTGCAGGGCCCCCATTGTCAGTAGAGAATACAATGATTGTATTGTTAAGCATCCCTCTGGCATGAAGAGCTTTGGTCACATTGCCAACCGAGTCATCAAGACAAGAGGCCATTCCTGTAATTAATTAATGAAAATACAAACAAAACATAAAAACCTCATATTACTAGCATACATTAGGGGGAATTCTTTTAATGCAAGATCTTGTTTAACTGCCATTACACTTTTAACAACTTTCCCTTTTGTCTTGATGCCCTGCAAAGCAGCTTTTCACATATTCATAATTAGAACTTACTCACCAGCAAAAATCCTCCTTTGTTTGTTTTGTATGTACAGGAAGTTCTTCTCATACTCCCATGGGGCCTCCAGTGATCTCCCTCCGACAAAGTTACCATTATGAGTGGCTTGGTGAGGAAGGTAGAGAAAAAGTGGCTGAAGACAACAAAAGGAGGCATTAAACCAAAGTAGTTGAGGCTGTATTCTTCAGGACACGAATCAGTTCTCAGAAAATAATTCTGCTTACTGTTTTGTTGTGTTTGTCCTTGAAAACTGGATGAATCAAAACGTTTAGTGTTGAGTCACTGGGAACCAATGCCCTACTTCTTTCGAAGAATGACTGGGGATCTGTCGTTTACATTATTATATGGACATGGTAACAGCCTTCGATAATAGGACAAAGAGCTCAGTAGCAGATGTTCACTTGTCTCCACGATACAATATGGCCAAAGTACTTGTCCCAATAGGGATTCAAATCCCGGACCTCTAGCATAGGAGATAGGCATATTACAAATTGAGCCATCTCTGATACTGATTTTTGAAAATCACCGATAGTTTCAGTTACCAATGGAGAACAACTTGAAGTGAATAGAGCTCACTTGACTTACCTTGGCTGTGTCATGGTTCTCAATGATGTCCACAGCTCTCTGTGTGTAGATGTTGGTAGAGTATACACCAAATTTGTCCTTCACAAGTGTCTTGTTGTCTCTCAGATCCAATCCCCAACCTCCTGACTATTAAATATAAAATCATATTAAATATCAAATCATATATATATATACATTATACATTTTATAGTCATACTAACGTTCTCAAGCGCTACAGTGTTATTCAATGAGTATATTAGTGTATGAAGAAGGTTTATTTTAGATACAAAACACTGTACCCATCTGATCACTGATCTCAGTGCTCATCTCGTCCTGCGTGTGATCTCAGTGTGATCTCAGTACTCACCTCGTCCTGTGTGTGATCTCAGTACTCACCTCGTTCTGTGTGTGATCTCAGTACTCATCTCGTCCTGTGTGTGATCTCAATACTCACCTCGTTCTGTGTGTGATCTCAGTGTGATCTCAGTACTCACCTCGTTCTATGTGTGATCTCAGTGTGATCTCAGTACTCATCTCGTCCTGTGTGTGATCTCAGTACGCACCTCGTTCTGTGTGTGATCTCAGTGTGATCTCAGTACTCACCTCGTCCTGTGTGTGATCTCAGTGTAATCTCAGTACTCACCTCGTCCTGTGTGTGATCTCAGTGTGATCTCAGTACTCACCTCGTCCTGTGTGTGATCTCAGTGTGATCTCAGTACTCACCTCGTCCTGTGTGTGATCTCAGTGTGATCTCAGTACTCACCTCGTCCTGTGTGTGATCTCAGTACTCACCTCATTCTGTGTGTGATCTCAGTGCTCATCTCGTCCTGTGTGTGATTTCAGTGTGATCTCAGTACTCACCTCGTCCTGTGTGTGATCTCAGTACTCACCTCGTCCTGAGTGTGATCTCAGTGTGATCTCAGTACTCACCTCGTCCTGTGTGTAATCTCAGTGTGATCTCAGTACTCACCTCGTTCTGTGTGTGATCTCAATACTCACCTCGTCCTGTGTGTGATCTCAGTGTGATCACAGTACTCGCCTCGTCCTGTGTGTGATCTCAGTGTGATCTCAGTACTCACCTCGTCCTGTGTGTGATCTCAGTGCTCATCTCGTCCTGTGTGTGATCTCAGTGTGATCTCAGTACTCACCTCGTCCTGTGTGTGATCTCAGTACTCACCTCGTCCTGAGTGTGATCTCAGTACTGACCTCGTCCTGTGTGTGATCTCAGTACTCACCTAGTCCTGTGTGTGATCTCAGTACTCACCTCGTCCTGTGTGTGATCTCAGTACTCACCTCGTTCTGTGTGTGATCTCAGTACTCACCTCGTTCTGTGTGTGATCTCAGTACTCACCTCGTCCTGTGTTTGATCTCAGTGCCCATCTCGTCCTGTGTGTGATCTCAATACTCACCTCGTCCTGTGTGTGATCTCAGTACTCACCTCGTTCTGTGTGTGATCTCAGTACTCATCTCGTCCTGTGTGTGATCCCAGTACTCATCTCGTCCTGCTTGTGATCTCAGTGTGATCTCAGTACTGACCTCGTCCTGAGTGTGATCTCAGTACTGACCTCGTCCTGTGTGTGATCTCAGTACTCACCTCGTTCTGTGTGTGATCTCAGTACTCACCTCGTCCTGTGTGTGATCTCAGTGCTCATCTCGTCCTGTGTGTGATCTCAATACTCACCTCGTCCTGTGTGTGATCTCAGTACTCACCTCGTTCTGTGTGTGATCTCAGTACTCATCTCGTCCTGTGTGTGATCCCAGTACTCATCTCGTCCTGCTTGTGATCTCAGTGTGATCTCAGTACTCACCTCGTCCTGTGTGTGATCTCAATACTCATCACGTCCTGTGTGTGATCTCAATACTCACCTCGTTCTGTGTGTGATCTCAATACTCACCTCGTCCTGTGTGTGATCTCAGTACTCACCTCGTCCTGTGTGTGATCGAAGTACTCACCTCGTCCTGTGTGTGATCGAAGTACTCACCTCGTTCTGTGTGTGATCTCAGTACTCACCTCGTCCTGTGTGTGATCGAAGTACTCACCTCGTTCTGTGTGTGATCGAAGTAGTCTGTCTTTCCTGTGAGGATACCATAGTGAGAGTCGAATCCCCTGAATGAAGGCGTGTAGTCCCAGGTCATGAATCCTAGATGCCACTTTTATCATAAACAAACAGAAACAATTGTCACCAACATCATGACCATTACAACCATTTGTCTTAAACGTTTCATATTGACCATAATTCTATCTCAATGTCATGTCTCTCATACCAATCTCTGATATCACTATGCAAGAAAAAAACTTGTTATATCTTCTATGGTGATGCTATTCATTATAAAATTTGCTCTCACATTTTGACAAGGTAAATTTGCAAATAAAAATATATTCTTTACACAATTCAACAGCAACACAAAATGTGAATGTAATTCATATATTTATAGATAAGTTTTGCATATTTTTGAGACAATATTCGATATCACTATGCAGGAATGAAACATAACACAAGACAAATTAAGATAAATTCTATGAGAACAACGTTCAACAGCAATACAAATAAAGAGAGATTTTATCTTGTCAAATACATTACCTTTCCGACCATGTGAGTGGCATAATCTAATTCTTTGAGGTACTGCGGCAGAAGCTTTTCCTGCAGTGATAAGCCATAAGCCTCACTTCCAAATATCACAGAATGCTGCATGCCTGAAATAATACAAAACCATATTGTCTGTAATATGACAGAATGCTGCATGCCTGAACTAATACAAAACCATACTGTCTGTAATATGACAGAATGCTGCATGCCTGAAATAATACAAAACCATACTGTCTGTAATATGACAGAATGCTGCATGCCTGAAATAATACAAAACCATACTGTCTGTAATATCACAGAATGCTGCATGCCTGAAATAATACAAAACCATACTGTCTGTAATATGACAGAATGCTGCATGCCTGAAATAATACAAAACCATACTGTCTGTAATATGACAGAATGCTGCATGCCTGAAATAATACAAAACCATACTGTCTGTAATATGACAGAATGCTGCATGCCTGAAATAATACAAAACCATATCGTCTGTAATATGACAGAATGCTGCATGCCTGAAATAATACAAAACCATACTGTCTGTAATATGACAGAATGCTGCATGCCTGAAATAATACAAAACCATACTGTCTGTAATATGACAGAATGCTGCATGCCTGAAATAATACAAAACCATATCGTCTGTAATATGACAGAATGCTGCATGCCTGAAATAATACAAAACCATACTGTCTGTAATATCACATAATGCTACATGCCTGAAATAATACAATACAATGCCGTGTATAAATATGGGTTTTGGCCCTAGTTACCTGTGTGTATGGGGTGTGGTCCTGGTTTCCTGTGTGTATGGGGTGTGACCCTAGTTACCTGTGTGTATGGGGTGTGGTCCTAGTTACCTGTGTGTATGGGTTGTTACCCTGGCTACCTGTGTGTATGGGGTGTGACCCTTGCTACATGTGTGTATGGGGTGTGGTCCTAGTTACTTGTCTGTATGGGGTATGACCCTAGTTACCTGTGTGTATGGGCTGTGGTCCAATTACCTGTCTGTATGGGGTGTGACCCTAGTTACCTGTGTGTATGGGGTGTCTCCCTGTGAGTAGCGCCGCCCTGGAGGGAGAACATATTGGTTGCACATAGTAGTTGTTGAGAATGATTCCATCGTGAGCCAGAGCATCTATGTTAGGAGTGGGAATCTGCTGAGATCCGTGAAAACTGATATCATCCCAACCCTAAACAGAACATACAGAAGAATCCTTAATAACCTGTTTGTTATTTTCAGCACAAAAGTGCATTCTTCAAATCAAAGTCTAGTAAAAGAAATCAGAAATTACCACATATTAGATCTATATTTATTATATAAGACCTACATTTATCATATCAAAACTATATTTCTCAAATCAGACCTACATCAATCATATCAGATCTATATTTATTATATAAGACCTACATGTATCATATCAGAACTACATTTATCATATCAGACATACATTTATCATATCAGACCTACATTTATCATATCTGATCTACATTTATCATTTCAGACCTACATATATAATACCAGATCTACATTTATCATATATCAGATCTACAATTATCATATCAGATCTACATTTATCATATCAGAACTACATTTATCATATGAGATCTACATTTATTATATCAGATCTACATTTATCATTTCTGATCAACATTTATCATATCAGATCAATATTTATCATATCAGATCTATCTTTGTTATAACAAACCTACATTTATCATATCAGATCTATATTTATTATATAAGACCTACATTTATCATATCAGATCGACATTTATCATATCAGATCTACATTTATTATATAAGACCTACATCTATCATATCAGATTTACATTTATTATATCAGACCTACATTTATCATATCAGATCTATATTTATTATATAAGACCTACATCTATCATATCAGATCTATATTTATTATATATGACCTACATCTATCATATCAGATCGACATTTATCATATCAGATCGACATTTATCATATCAGATCTACATTTATCATATCAGACCTACATCTATCATATCAGATCTATATTTATTATATAAGACCTACATTTATCATATCAGATCGACATTTATCATATCAGATTTACATTTATTATATCAGACCTACATTTATCATATCAGATCTATATTTATTATATAAGACCTACATCTATCATATCAGATCTATATTTATTATATAAGACCTACATCTATCATATCAGATCGACATTTATCATATCAGATCGACATTTATCATATCAGATCTACATTTATCATATCAGACCTACATCTATCATATCAGATCTATATTCATTATATAAGCCCTACATCTATCATATCAGATCTACATTTATCATATCAGACCTACATCTATCATATCAGATCTATATTTATTATATAAGACCTACATCTATCATATCAGATCGACATTTATCATATAAGACCTACATCTATCATATCAGATCTATATTTATTATATAAGACCTACATCTATCATATCAGATCTACATTTATCATATAAGACCTACATCTATCATATCAGATCTATATTTATTATATAAGACCTACATTTATCATATCAGATCTACATTTATCATATCAGATCTACATTTATCATATGAGATCTACATTTATCATATCAGACCTACATTTATCATATGAGATCTACATTTATCATATGAGATCTACATTTATCATATCAGAACTACAATTATCATATCAGATCTACATTTATCATATCAGATCTACATTTATCATATATTATTCTGCAATTTTCATGTGTCAGATTTGCAATCATCATTTATTGGACCTGCATATATTATTCCAGATGTATATTTTACAAATAATTCCAGATGTATATTTTACAAATATCAGATCTAGAATTATTATAATGTATGTTTACTGCTCACCAGATCGTCGGCTAATATGTACACAATATTGGGTCTCTCGGCTGCCTCGCTGTAGAGCAATGCGGAGAGTAGATAGACAGCGATCCAGCAACACCTCATCGTGTCTTCCTTTAGAACTTAAATACATAAATGTAATATTAGAAATGGGAATAAATATATCAATTATGAAACTGGTCAGGCCTGTGTGAAGGCAAACTGAACTCTGAGAGCAGAGAAAAGGTATGGTGTTGTTCGTTGATATTCACCTGTGGAAATTAACTGAAATTCAAGAGAAATAATTCTCATTTAAAAAAAAAACATAACGCATCTCTTAATATGTCACAACTGAATAGAATGATATAATAAATAATCTTCATCACATTATTCCACATACCCTACAATACCCCAAATGAAAAGAAAGACACTTAAAATACCCGAATGTGATACAAGGAGTTTTTTTAATTGTTTTTCCTGGGTTAATACGATTTTTATGTATATTAATATGATGAGTTATTTTCATTAGCTAATAATCATTACTCTCTAGCACAGCAATAATCCCAGGTACCAAGTAATATCCAATTGCAATCAAATGCATGGAATCAGAGGGCTGATGAAAACACGTGATCACATGAAAAACATTAATATGCGTGATCATATGAAAATCTAATGTGCGTGATCATATGAACAAAATTCATGATCATATGAAAAAAATCAATACGATTGATCACATGAAAAAAATTAATAAATATGATCATATGACAAAATTTGATATATGTGATCATATGAAAAAAAACTAATAGAAAAATGCAAATAAATGCAAACGTTAAGCCTCATACATACTGATTCTCAGAATTAGAAATGAGAAGAATTTGAATATATAAAATTCTATATATTGAAAAAGCTAAGGTTATCAAAAATAAAAGCATAAGTTGATTTCCTTAAAATATATAGCAAGAATCCACCACATACCATGTAGAAAGGTCTAATAATAGATACATAGTATGTATTGTATTTTAAAAAATAAGTTTGATTCAATTTTTAAAAAATCTGAATTAAAATTATTGAACAATTCATGAATGCTTCTCTTACCTGCCTTGTGTATGTATACACATCTTTGGGCCAGTCTTTATATAATGAGAGAATATCTAATCAAAACTATAAAGATCGATACAAAATCAATACGGAAATTGATGTCAAGACCTGGAGATGTTGAAAAGGCTTGGTTAAATGAAACTATCATACTAAAGAAACAATCCCACTGCTGCGAACGTTTATTTCTCAGATAAAGTGTCTCAGTTTAATGAATAAATGGTTAGATTTGTAAAGCTAGGCAGTATTGCTCAGAAGAAAAGCAAAACAAAAAACAACTTAAACTGTATTTTTGGTTTGCTTCTCCACTTTAGTATGACTATATTACATAAAATAATAAAGGTGATCATCTGAATTGGAAACCAGCTTGTGTTACCATATAACAGTGTGCAAGTTATCAACTTAAGGTCAGATTCAACTACACTCTGTGTAAACAATATCACTACTGCTATCATGTAATTGACAACTACTCATGCATCGCCCTTGTTTCCGTAGTTACAGGTTGAGGGTAATTTAACTTACCCTCATCCCAAAACATAAATTGGGCCAAGGACATGATAATGAAACTTATGTTAATTTACTGAAAATGTTTGACTAAAGACCTCTTCTACACCAGGAACATTTTGTAAGCAGTAAAATATAACTTTATCTTCTTTTTTTATTAAATTTATGTAAAAAGATTAATTCACTTCAATTGTAATGATAACATTCAAATATTTTTCTTTGGATTATAACCAAATGCCGAGTTTTTGGATTGATTCTGAATTAGGGGCGATCCATTTGATTTTTGTGGGGTGGGGTTTTGTTTGTTTGTTTGTTTGGGGTTTTACATCACTTTCAACAGTATTTCAGTCATTTCATGATGAGACCTACTTGTAGCAGATATAGTGCTGCCTCACTGAATTGTCATGTCGCAGGTCCTTGACATGACAACCCACCCGGTCACAGATTTACAAGGACAACGGGTTGTGGGGTGGGACAGCAGTACTGGATGAATAATTTTTTTTTCTTTGGTAGGGTGGATGAATAATTTTTTTTTCTGGTGTGGGGTGGGTGAATACATTTTTTTTCTGGGATGGGGTGGGTGAATAAATTTTTTTTCTTGTTAGGGGCGATCCATTTGATTTTTGTGGGGTGGGGTGGGACAGCAGTACTGGATGAATAATTTTTTTTTCTTTGGTAGGGTGGATGAATAAATTTTTTTTCTTTGGTAGGGTGAATGAATAAATTTTTTTTCTGGGATGGGGTGGGTGAATAAATTTTTTTTCCAAAATCTCCCACCCCACCCCACAAAATTCAAATGGATCGCCCCTTATGAAACTTGTTCCATTAAACTTTCAAATTTATGTAACCATTATAATATCAAAATTTACAAAGAAAATACACGGGTACCTCATCGATGTCAAAATATCTCTAATTTGAAAAAATATATTTGTATTAACAATCTTTTCAGCACTATTCAGGCCATATGAGATAGAAGCCTGTTATCGAAACTTAACGCCCTACTCTTTTCAAAGGGTGACTCGGGATTTTTATATCATCACAAATATACATGATAGCACAAGCCAGAGCCTTTGATAACCAGTCATTGAGCACTGGCTGGAATAAGAAACAACTCTATTACAGATATCTAGCTTTCACGACCATGTAATATGATGGAAACAAGTGTGAATGGCCCTCCTCCCAGATAGAAGGATAATGAATGAAACCAGGGGATCATATTACTAAGATATCACAAAAATCTGTAAAAGTGATCACAAATTTTGGAAGTGGTCTGGCAGGTTGTGATCAGAATGAAAAAGTGTATTACTAAGAAATCCCAACTTGGTTTTGTGATCGAAAAAGTGATCCCAAAGTTGCGATCAAAATTATCCCAAAAGTTTCTTATGGGATGTTATTTCACTCGACCCTTCCTATTTTTAACTTCCTGTTTAGTGGTGGAGTTCACTCGCGATTCACGAATAACGATTATTTACTCACCAAATATTGAGAATATAGCTTTAACAGACAGATATTCACATTCTTTATGAAATGTAGATATGTTTAAAAAAAAGGTGAGTTCGAATACGTCAATTTTAACCGATGTGGGACCAAGAAGCTACACATTCACACTTGAGTTGAGAGGAGTCGTCCAAGGCATCCAAGACAACTCGCTTGCGAGTCACACCGCCTCACAACACTAACGAGCGCCTCCCACACCGAGGGTGGTAAGCTTCGAGTCACTGCCACACCGCATCACTGTCACTTCGGCTCACTACAACTTTGCCTCACAAGTTTATATGTGAGGTGAACACTGGTTAGAATTAACGTAATTGAAATCACTTTTTTTTAAAACATATCTACATTTCACAAAGAATATGAATACATGTAAAATAAAGCTGTATTCTCAAGAAGAGGTTAGTAAAACATCGTTATTCCTATATCGCGAGTGAACAGTCAAACTCTTGTTTACATATATTCTTCTGATCTCAAACTGGTTAGTTTTCTCATAGATGATGCAATCATAAATGATAATTATCAACAACGAATGATAACGACTTGTTATATTAATCACATTTGTTGGTTTCAGTCAGAAATATTAAAAAAATTTCATGATTTGGGGCAAGAATCTGTTCATGTCAGATTTCAATATAAAACAGTAAGAATGTATGAAACCTGCAGGGCATCCAAGATGTCAGTTTTCTCAAAGATAATGCAATCATAAATGATAATTATCAGATTTTTAAATTTCCTGGCTTCTTCATTCGCCTCTTCAGAATTTCACGCATGCGTGAATATGGTGTGGTTAGCCTACTTCCGGATATGAGCTCAGCGATGGTGTGCAACTGTCAACTTTATTATCGTTGCTCACACCTTCATGAAAGTTTGTCATAATTGTACATGTAAATCTTTAATTTCTTAATCACTCCTGCAACACTATTCGAACGTTTAATATACTTAGATATGCATATTTATGGTGAAAGCATAGATGTAAACAAAACACACTATCGAGTACACAAATAGTAGACCTGTAGTCTTATGACTGTCAGCATTGGTCTCACCAGCTCACTGCATCTGAGATTTTGATTATAAAAATACTTATTTAGCTGAAAAATCTTTGATGTATTCTCTCTCCACAGGGTCCAAGCTGAGAGATGATGGTCCTTTGTCAAGAATATGGCATGACCAACTCACAGTGGTGTGATCAACTGACAGTGGTGTGACCAACTTGTATCAGTTACTTTTTCTGTCATTTCGGCTCATGTTTATCATACATGTACACACACCTTTGATATCAGAAATGATTTAATTGCCCTTCCCAAACCAGTAGTTAAGTAGTACATATCTTTAAAATTTCTGGTATAAGGGCAATAATTATTCATTGGATGAAAAAAAGTTAAAAAGATGCAAATTTTAAACACATCTAAAAAAATCTTTAATTCTTTAAAATCTTTATTCATATATTGTCATTATCCATTTGTTATCCATTTGCTTTCTCCTAATATATGGCCTCTATCTTATGTGTGGCATGGATGATCAACTATTAATTCCAATGAGTTGCAGGTGCAGAGATGATGCATTTTATGCCAACCATTCTAGTTGGTAATGAATGATGCAAGAAGTTGTCCAACTGTGAAGGTTTTTGTTTCTTTGAACACGATATTTCTAAAACAAGCAAATGTGACTAGTTTTTATTGGCTAATAAGATACGATGTTCCATAATATAATTTTCAGATTTAGACTTCAATTTATTTTCATCTGCTAATTTTAATTGATGGTTATTGCTATTATTAACCTGCATGTATTTTACTTTAATAATAACAAATTTATTGTTGTTGTCCTTTAAAAAAGTAACATTTTGTTGAGTTGGCTCAAGTTTATGGTCTATCCCTAACTGATGAGTCCTGGATAGACTGTATGGGCCATTAACCTGAATCAGGATGAAACACTGCCAATAACTCACAATAAAAGATATTTACCCTTTAACTTGTTTGTATCAATTAAATATAACCAATCAAGATCCTATTTCCAGTGTAGTTATATAATAACATTTTTATTGGCAGTGTCTTAGGGATTAGTATTATAAATATGAGGAAAATTCTCTCCATATAACAATCTCACCTAATTAATAAATCAAAGTCACAAAGTGAGCAAAAAAAAAAGAAAAACATTGAATGACATATCAAAAACCTAATTTTCTTAATTTTATTGTATAATCTTTTTTGTATGCAATCTTAGACCAATAATAAATATATGTAATAATATACACTATATTATAACAAAATGCATATATAGTGATCAGAGACAATTAGGGCTGGTGTGTATATGCCATAGATTTCTGTGTAAATGTCATTCTGTGATGCATTTGATTCATACTCTCGCAAGTTTGGGATTTCCAAATCCGCTCGGAAACAAAGATTGCCTACATCACACTAGATTTTAAAAATCAAACGCATCTTCAGCAGATCACATTTGGGGAGATTTTTGGCCAGGCCATTTGATATTTGGGGGATGGGCAACCATATTTTTGGTCTTTTAGTGGCTCAAACTATCTTGATTTTATTCTAATCCTTGATAGATATTTGTCTCATGTCACGATCAATGGACTTGTATATTTTGATTGGGACAAGTAACCCCCACTCAGACACTGGATATCAATGGATAAAAATTCATTGTTGAATTCATTCAATTTCATCTTGTGATAGATGATCATCTGGCCACATTGGCTGGTGACGACACTCGATGCATGGTGATCATCTGCCCACATTGGTTGGTGACAATGCTTATTGTATGATGATCATCTGCCCACATTCACTAGTGATGAACATAAAGATAATTTTATATTCCATCGATCATTTAGCTTACAGCTAGTTATTGATGACTACATAAGAGAAATATTTACAATATTTAGAACATTGGGCACAGTGGACAAAATGTATAGACATACTAAAAGGTTACTCTTAGTAGTTTATGTGAAAGAGTGTAATAAATGTGGCATTTCATAAAATACAAACATAATATCATACATTATAACTTCTTCCCTAATGATATGCTTGATGCTGAAACTTTACTTTATTAAAAAAATACATGCATATTGTCATTATTAAACATGAACAAATGAACACATACTGCAAGTGCAGTTTGGCCCATCTCATTTCTGTAACAGACTATTGAAATTTACCAAATCTACATTAGATTTGATATTATTTGGGATGGTATTCAAAATGTGGGCACCATATTAATTGAAAGTATTTCTGCCATATCTGATTTTTTGGTAGTTGGGTAGGATTAATAGGCTTTCATCTCTGAGTGCATATGGGATGATATGATATGATATGATATGAGGTTTATTTCCAATATTTCATAATTACATAAGTTCCAATAACAAAGAAAATTATAACAGTACAATTATGAAATAAAGGAGGTTACCAGAAAGGCTCGGGAGCCTATCGAGCTGGTCACCTGTACATTTAAATATAATAAATAATCATAGTGGTTAACATAAATATTTACATTTTAAGTAAGGAAAAAGATAATATATCAGTATATTTAAGTAAAAAACAATGAAATTTGGACATTATACAATTTCTGTCAGGTTTGTAATGAAATCTAATAGTTTTTAATAAGACTTATTTGTAAATTTCTTGTAAAGCTTTTAGTTGAGTTGCATTGTAAAATATCATCATTTATATTATTATAAATTTTTGCACCTAAATATCTGAAGGTATTTTTACCGTAATTTGAGTTAACATTAATGATGTATAGTTTGTTCGAGTATCTTGCATTGATATTATATATTTCAATTCTTAAAGAGAAATAGTCATTGAATATATTTGGTAACATGCTTTGTCTTTGCTTATAAACAGTTTTTGCAATAGCAACATTTCGCATGTTTTGTACAAGTAATAGATTCAGATCTTTGTGTAAAAATAAAGTTGGTTTGTACCAATCTAGGTTAAAGAGGATTTTTAGGATCTTATTTTGCATTTTTTGTAAGAAATACAAAATAGCAGCTGGTGATGTAGAGTGAGGCATGGCATCCATCTACATCCCTCATCATAGAATCTGAGGCTAGAAGATCCTCCTATTGTGTTTGGGGAGGGGTTAGACTGATATCCTGCCACAGCTGCTCGATGTATGGTGATCATCTGCCCACACTGGCTGGTGAAGATGCAGATGCCCATCCACCCATACCGGTTGATGATGGTGATGTAGAGTGAGGCATGGCAGTCATCTGACTATTCTCGCTGGTGATGTTGATGCATGGTGATAAAAACTGAAAATTGGAGATTTCAATAAATTAGATTATATTTCAGTAACACTAGCTCCACTTTTTACCAACTTTTTTTAAACACTTTTTTGCAATGAAAATGTCAAATGTCTCTCAGTATTTTGCATGAAATTACCAAGGAATATAAAATATATATTTAATATTTGTTTAGGTCATATTTCATTTACACATATTGCATTAAGTTATGTTTTTATTCAAATAAATGTCTCCAGACTTAATTACCTTCGCCCCTAAGACACTGCCAATAACAATGATAATATGTAATAATTAATATTTAAATTTTATTATTTTTAAAAATGGGTTACTGACAGTGTTTCGTCCTGATTCAGGTTAATGGCCCATACAGTCTATCCAGGACTCGTCAGTTAGGGATAGACCATGAACTTGAGCCAACTTAACAGAACTTTGTTAGTAATCAAAATAACAAAAAAATTAAACTATATTGAAGTAAGATTCATGCAAATTAAGAGATATATCAGATAGTATTAACCATGCACTAAAATAAGTTGGTGAAAGCAAACTGAAGTCCTAATCTGAAAATCATAATGTGAAATCAACATATCTTATAAGTCAATAAAATTGTGTGAAAAAGTCACAATTCCTTGTAATAGAAATGTGTTTTTAGAACAAACAAACAAAACAAAAAAACACCTCCACAGCTGGACTCTATGCATTACTTATCCTCAGATAGTATGGATATGACAGTAAAAGGATCCTTTCACAAGTATACTTTTGCTGACGATCAGGTGATAGAAACTGCCTGTCTATACTTACTGATGACATTGAGCATGTTGAGTGATGCATGGTGACCATACTAGCTGGTGACGATGGGTGATGCATGGTGTCCATCTGCCCATTCTAGCTGGTGACGATGAGTGATGCATGGTGACCATCTGCCCATTCTAGCTGGTGACGATGGGTGGTGCATGATGAACATCTGCCCATACTGCTTATCAATATACCTTCACAAAAATGATTGATTGGTAACAAAAAAAAACATTCACTGACATAACATATTTAGAAAATCTTGAGGCAATATTCATGAAACTGTGTAATTATAAAATTGTCAAAAATACAATCTATTTCAAGCATTTGTTCACTTTTGAAGTTGAAATAAGTAAAACAACAGACCCATCCCTCTGCATTGTACAGCTGAGCTCTCACAGTTCATTCAAATGTACATCGATGCTGCCCTGTTTTTCCCATCGAGTTTCTATTGTTAAACAACATTTCTGGTCAAATAATAGATTTGCAACATGTTATATTATTACTTATAAACTAGATCACCATGTATACAAATGTTGTCAAACTTACATGAAATAAGTATCACGGTAAACACTGCAACTTTTTTTCTGACAGCTCTGGGCATCCAAACCGGAAGAGGGGTAACCACACCATGGTCGCGCATGCGTCTATTTCTGAATTCTCGAATAAAAATGCACTGTTTTCTTCTGAATCATGATGGGACACTTGTTGTTGTACAGGGGCATTCTTGACACAAGTGGTGCGGACAACTTACAAAACACAAGTGGTTCGGACCACTTCATTAATCAAAACAAATCAAATCAATTCAATACAGTTCACAACCCTTCTGCTGTTCTTTGAACTGAGCATGTGCAGAACATGAACTTCCTGCTTACTGGCCGCCATATTGAATTTAAGTCGTTGAACAAAACAGAGAATATTTCAAATGCACATTCAATGGGGAAATGTTCGACATTAAAACATTTTTGTATGTCCCGTTGAGAAAACAAACTTTTATTCACAGTTTGCATGTATTATTAATGTCTCTTGGTGATTATTTTACTTGAAAACACAGTTTAAAGGCCTTGTTTACATGGGCGAAAATATGTATAATTGACCGCAACAAACATTACTCCCGGAAGTGGTGAAAAGAAGGTGCTCTCTAGCGTTTGAGCGATAATAGGTGAAAGATCGGCGAACTGTATAGGACGTGAAATAAATTGATGCAGCTGATTCAGTGGAAAGAAAGGTCAATATAATATTTGTATCATTTCAAATTAGTTTTAAAGTTCACCTCAGTTTCTGCAGGTACTGCATGGGATCTTTCACATGTGTTGGCATATTCAGATGCTTCATATCCAGCAATAAGCTGCTGAATCATGTCTCGAGGGAATCTGTAGTCCTCCATGAGTTCATGGTCTGATAAATCCCTCAGTAATTTGCGTTTTTTAAACACTCTTGGTGCCCTTGCATTATTTTGTCTATGGTGAACAAAAAACGCCATGATGTCTTCTTTATTTCAAAGCAGAAGGTATTCTTTGTGATCAAAAACAGTTTGGGAGCAAGGTGGGATTGCTCGCAACTTTGTGATGAAAATTTGTGATCACAAAAGTTGTGATATCTTAGTAAAACACTTTTTAGACTTTGATCACAACTTTGGGATCAATCACAAAGTTGTGATCAAATAGTGCAGTTGTGAGCTCCCTAATTCTTAGTAATATGATCCCCAGGTGACGATAGAAACATTAAACTCACTCAAATCATATGCACGCCACTGGACATCTTAGAAAGCAGCATTCATTCATATTTTTAGAGTTTTTAGGCTGAATGAACTATCGGTTTGTTTACACTTGTGTTGAGTCATTCATAGTGACCTACATATGCCTGACCTGTTAATGTATTGGTGCACATCAGTTTTCAGCAGTGACACCTGGTGTTATTATCCTGAAGTTATTATGTATGAAAGAATGAGACACATGAGATTGCATCAATTTATCCATTTGATAAAGGATGCACAACCCTGTAATATGCACGTTGAAGGATGAATAAACTGTACCATGGAAGATGTCAACATTTGAGGAGCATTATATTTGGATGCTCTGACTACATTGTATATTGTTCAAAATAGTAATTATATCTAGTATCAGCGACCATAAGATTGATTTCAACTCGATGATGCCTTTATAGTCATCGGGAATTGAGTTAACATGAAGTAGATATTATTCATTACTTAGCCACATGCACATGATGAATGAAAATTGCCTTTAATGATCTGATCAATAAAATATATGGATAATAGAAGAATTCATTGCTCATAGAGTGCATGATGGTCTTTTCATTTTTAATGTTTGCAGTTGAATTTACGTTTATGAATTTACGTTTTGAATATACATGTTCCATGTTACTATGTTTATGGTGTAAAACACGATTAATCATAATTTTGAAATATCTATTAACAAGGTGTGGCAGTGTTGATTGACAGTCTCCAGCAAGTCAACGTCAAGGCTAACTTTCAATACTAATGAGTTACAGCTGTGCAAAACAACATTATGGAACGTTAATATAATCAGGTCAAAGTTATTGCATAATTGGAGATGGTGATGTGATAGTTGTTTCAATGAAAAGGAAAAAGCAACTTCAATTCAATTCTTAATAGATTCCTTTCACTTTATTTTTTGCAAACACTTGGAAAGGATCTACTAGAGGAAGAAAATTACTGTGACAAATTTAATTATGAACACTAATAAAATGAATATGCTATTTTATTTTTTGTTTCACAAAATGTGTGATTATTGTCTGTCAAAATCAAATATGAAGATCGATATAAAGGTCAAAACAAAGATCATTATGAATAAGATCAGTCTTCACCAGATTGTGTTTACATAATATCTCTGATAAGAAATGTTATTTGGGCAGATGGCACACTATTTTCGCCCATATTTATCCCTTACCGATTTGACTAATTATAATTATTTATCCAAATTAATTAGTTATTGTTTAATATCTATTATTTGGAATCTATGAAATCGAGTCTCCTATTAAAGAATACAACTCAATACTCAAATATTATAGATCAGTAGCATTTCTTTATTATAAGCTTGCTCCCAATACAAACATACATTTGATATATTATATTCATAAAAATATTCTGCACGATATTTGTAAGCAGTTATATCTACAAAATTGATCCATTGAAAACAAACTGCTCCAGGTTTAGATTTAAATATCTTAAAAAGAATATTCATGTCATGATGTTAAATAAGTTGTTTTCCTTTTGAGAAAATACAACTTCAGTTATTTTTTTATATATATTGGCTTTGTAGACTGAAAAAAAATATATAACCTCTGATGCTATTATGATCAACGATTTGATGTCCAAATATGTCTAACAGTTCATTAAAATTTAATTTTTTCTGTTGCCATTATTTCATGCATGCCTGCTTCATATTTCCTTCACGTCGAGGTAAACTTTGTTTAAAGGAAGAGGGGGCGAGATGTTAATGCAAATCTTTAATTTGCCAGGATGTTTAAGATAACTCCATACGGTATTCTCGGATCTTTATTTACAAAGGCATAATCTAAGGGTCTCGCCCGGGAAAGAAAAGTTTCAAATACTCTAAGATGCTTAAAATAAGTTTGAAAAACTTACATTGCTAATATTCTGGCGTCATGTCACATACCTTTTAATACACAATAATATCTCAGTTTGATGACCTTTCCACTATATTAACATAATTTGTGATCTCCAGTGCTATTCTATTCAGCTTGTTGATATTAAGAATGGCACAGTCTGTCTATGTTGTTAGTTAATATTTAACTATTCCCTTTAACCTCATATAAAAAAACAAATTCCTATTATGTGATCGGCCATTTCACGCAAGCAATGAATTGTCATGTTTTCTATCTGAAAAATCTTTTTTCAAAAATATCTCTATTCGATATTTACCTACCTGACAACAATATCAATCCATCTTTACAAGGAAACATTGTATTGCACGTTTTCCAATATATACATTTTTGGTAAATATACATACAAAATGTATCTGGTGAATGTTTATGCCCCATTTATAATATTCTATGGAGCAAAGCATGAAAAATGATAAAATATATTTAAATATATTATATACATTTATATCATATTAACCTTTTCTATAAGGTAAAACATTGTAAGTTCAATTAGGTTTGTATATACAATTTAAACAATCTGTATTCAGTATTATACACTGCTCAAAGTGACCAGGGAAGCCAATATTGATGAGACATGAAATGTGCTTTCTTTTGAAAATGCAATAGTGTACAATTTATAAGGATAAAATACTATATTTTCTGGTTTTCACAGAGTCAATTCATGACACGTTTTTCCATAAGTTAAAAAGGGGAGAGTGGTGAAAACATTCTGTATACCATGACAATTATTTGTTATACCCAATGGCCAAACGTTGAAAGCACCAAAACCAAAATGGCCGAAAGTTGGCCGAAGTTTGCATCAAAATCTCTAAATTGCTTAATATATTATGTGCTTCATATCTCAAATATCCTGATATTCCTGGCTATGTATAATTTTACAGGCTTTCCCGATTTACTTTCAGCAGTGTATCCTATCTAAGAACCACATCTAGAATATTGGCGGTACTGTGAGACGTTTTCAACATTATTATTGAGTCTGCCCAAATATGTATTTCCGGTATGCATGTAACACCGGAAGTTGGTGAAACTGAAGTCCACTGCCTTGCAGTTATCTGTCATCTGGCAGAGGTTGACGCATGCGCTGACTGTGTTATATGACGCATCTTGCTCACTTCCGCCGTATGCCTGCATATCCGGGTACTCCTGTGTTACATTACAACCTGAAGAAGATCAACACAAGACACAAATAAGGAACTATATCTTAATGCTTAAAACATAAATAATGACAAAGAGAACAATTGCTATCATATTGCAATAAATATATGATTAAAAAACACACAAATGGGAAATCTTGTTTATTATTATTTTACCAAATGTTATTTCATTATTCTCTTATCACATTAAGGCGATTGCGAGCATTTAATATAACAGCATGCTAATATGTATTTTTCATCATTTCTTTATCTTCAATTGAGTCAATATTTTGAATTGAATTATTATTAAATACCAAATGGATAAAGTTAATTTCAAATTAGTTTAGGGAATAGGCGAGTTATCTCGTTATTGAGCAGTTCTTTATATCTGTGGTTTGTTATTTTCAGAAAAAAATACAATTTATCATACTTTCCAAATAATGTTTTCTCTTATTCCCAAAGTAATCAAACACGTTATCAATAGTCATAACAAACATGGCTTAAACAATAAACTATGAAGAAAAATCAAAAAAAATCTCTATATTTATTTTTTCAATTACTATGTATTCTTTCCTTTAACCTTTTCCATCCCCAAAACATCACTAAATTCTTGTTGTAACTGTTAAAACAATGAATATCATGTTATAGGTATTAGAAGGTGCAATGATCTCAAACTGTTAATAAACTCATATCTGTTAAACATACATTTGTGATATACATATTACATGACGTGTTATTCCCTTAAGAGAAAATACTAAACTTTGGAAGGAACGGAACCGGGGTGGGAGATTCAAAAGTTGAATGCGGCATTACGGCGAATGCATTCGCACATATTGTGTTTATTTGTGACACTGGTAGCCAAGCTGGGAAAGCATTAAAATGGCGGCCGTGGGTTGGTCATATGCCTCAAAATCTCTCAAGGGTCTAACACGTTATGAATTATTGTTATATTTTCATGATGTAATGTGTGGTCATTTGAATACATAAAGGGTAATAGGAGCAGTGTTGATATAAACAGTCCTCTCGTGCTTCAGAAGACTCATGCTTTTATAATAATTTCATTCAGATATATGCAGGATTTTGCTTTATTCAAAATACTGTTTCCAAAAAGTAATGAGAAATTTATTTTGAGAGGTTGTGATATTTGTAACATCACACTAAACAGTATTTAGTGCCAAAAAAAAAACAACAAAAAAACAAAAAAAAAAAAAAACATACAATATAAATATTCCTTCATTTTGGAATACTGAAAATGTTATTCTTACATATCTAATAATTAATGAAATTCACACAATCTAAGGTTAGTTTTCTCATGACACGTGCACAATGTCTTACTCAATGTCTTATGTTGAAGGTACCGTCGGGGTCACTGTAAATAATGATAATTTAAAGAATGAATTGTTGTATCAATGGTGTATTTTTCCATCCAGAAGCAGAGACAAATTCAAAATTTGTTGTTCATGCAAATAGTTTGTTTTTCGTGAACACCTCCCTTAAGTAGGTTTATGGGAGACCTGTAAAATAACTATTGGTTAAACATAACATATTATCACATAATTGCCGAGTTCAAACTGTTTTCACTCAAAATTAATTAGTAGCCATTTTTGTGAAAAGAAAGAAATTGATAAATTCCTGTATAGTTATAAAAGATAAAGCATATAGGTTTATGTCAGGGGCGGCTCAAATGTGCTAAGGTAAGGGGCTCCAGTCCCATAAAGTAAGGGGCTCCAGTTCCCAAAAGCCCCCTAGCCACAGACCCCGGGGGCCTTTAGCCCCCAAAGCCCCCCGCTTGGATCCGCCACTGCATGTCTCACAGTTCATGTATCACAGTTTAAAATTGTAGGCACGTGATTTATTTTTGTACATTTTGAAGTCTTAAATATTCCCTGGATATTCGGTTTTGAATGTGAGTGAAGAATTTAA